>APFE030352550.1:0-97778 GCA_000404065.3 Pinus taeda
AAAAATATCATACAACAATCAAAGTTAAATGTAGGAAGAATCATTTATTTATTTTTTAACTATCCATCCATCAAAGTTAAATGTATTATTTATGGTTTTTTATTTGATTATCTATGGTAAATTTGTAAACCCATGACATGTTATATTTTAACATATTTTTAATGAGATGGCATAATATAAACATATTTTTAATAAGATGGCATAATATATTATTTATTGATTTTATAAATTTAGTTGGTATATTATATTAGCTAAACAATATGATTAACTATTTATGATCTCCCTCCAACTTTAGGGTGTCTATGTGCTTTCCTCCAAGTCACGGTACGACCCTCTAATTCCATCTAAGCAAATGAAATCATATGTTCTTCCTCTATATGATGAACATTAAAATAGAATTCTACCTTTTGCATCTAGTAATTTAAATTTAGAGCATCAAGATGACCTTGATATGGATTGATGTCGACCTTTTCTTCCATATTGAATAAGGATTATGAATTATTCACAACACTCAAACTAGGTTGATCCTCTTTAGGTTATTTTTTAAATTTCCTCTTTGGTTCTTCTTAATCTACCGATTTCTCATCTAATTTGACCTCCATGTTAGAAACCCTATCTTCTTTGAATATCTTGAGCTTATTTGTCAAGGACACCATGAGGAGGTTCACATTACGATTTATATCTATGACCTATGCTTCCAACCATTTAAACCTCTCATTTGTAGGATCTTGAAGGTTATTAACAATTTTGTCAGCCATGGATGTGGTTTTATGATTTTTGGTTTAACATACTTGGATTCCTTGAAACTCCCCACAATATACCCAAACAAAATTGATGTGATAATAATATGATCCAAAAATTTCCATAGATGTTCCACTAAATAGCTCATCGCAACAAATATGATAAATTTATACTAAAAATATGAAATCTATATTATGAGAGTTATTTTCCTTAGAGTTATATATTTATTAAGTTTTTTTTTATAAATGTAATATAGAAAATGAAGAAAACAAAGGATATACAAAAAATAAATTACTCACAACCATAATAACATAGGATATGACCTAGGAAACCCGTTCGAGAGAAAACCCAACTTGAAGGTGAGGTTTCTTTTCTCCCTCTTTCTCTAAATGGAAATGGATGTTAGTACTTTTGGTATGTGGGACTAAGCAAAAAAACTCTATTTTTTCTCTCTCCCTATCCATTTTCAGCTACTGTGTTTATCTATGCAACAAAATGCACTCGAATAGAATCGACCCCTTTTTCCTCCTAGTGGCTTCGTTATAACATATCCTGATATCCTACTAGTGGTTAAGCTTGACTCCTTAAACTCCTCTTTCAAAGTATTCTTCATCATGATCATGTGGGTAGCCCCTTTTCCATGAATAACGATGTTTGATGTGGCATCTTCTCAAATCATGGTGGTCAAACACAATATTTTTTCATTTTTTGTTATTTTTGGAATCCAAAACTAATTATTTGAAATGAACATGGAGATGTGGCCCTAGTGAGACCAACTGAATTACATAGATATGATCAGCATGGTAAGAAGCCAGTTGCTCCCATACTACATAACCTGGATGCGGCGAAGACACTGATAGAGATAGAGCACAACCTTGAGATGTTGACTTTGGACATCTTGAATGTCGTGATAGATGATCTGCTTCTCCGCTACCAGAGGCATACTGCAGGGGTTCTTGGAACTATTAGCCATTTTCTACGATGAGTAGCTCATGTTATTGTAAGCTACCATAAACATCATCATGTGTAGTCACTAGTTTGAGGGCTAGATTTTTTTTTTGATGATGTATCAACATGTTTGGGAAATAAAGGCCATGGGATCTCATGTCTTTTTGATGAATTTTTTTGTAAAAGGCACACTATTTATAGAATCTTATCTAATGAAAACTACTAATTCTATTTCTATCTATCTTGTACAATATATGAATGAATATTGCATTGATTTATTTACAAATGTTTTACAAGTTCCAATTTAACACATAATTAGCTAATGCATATGTTAATGTGTTTAAATTTCTCGGAATATGTTGATACTCAATATAATCAAATTATCTTTGCAAGAGGCGAACCTGTAAAAACATTCTTAACACAGAAGCACTTCTAATTGAATAAAATCATTTAAATGTAATACCAGGAGTTGCGAATCTAACCTAAAGGTCAATCGACGAATGCCAAATGCAATGACATCAAATAATAGCTCAATCATTGTGTTATATTCTGCAATATTGTTCATTGTTCGACTAACTCACGTGTTGGCGAATAAATGACCCACGTTGCGGAAGAAAAATTCCAAGTACTATGACTATGTTAGGTCCCTATACTACTAGTGTAACCCCTTATTTTTATTAGTGCAACCCCCTTACTATATTTTTGTGCCCATGTAGTACCCATATTGTTATTATTGTGCCCCATAAACGCCCACTATTGTTATTGTTGTTCCTTTACATTATTATTCTTATGTCGGCTCTAATTATATTATGACCCCTTAGACTCCTTTATATAGAAGGGAGGTGTTGTCATTTGTATCATCCAAGAATTGTTCATTTGTGTAATGTAAAGGACGTTTCCTCCTCGAAGAGGTTGATTTCTAAGGTGTTGATCTTTCTTTTCTATCTTTTTGTGAGATGGTTTCATAACATTTGGTATCAGAACTTTGGATTCTAGGGTTTCGCTGCTCCAAACAGGTCATCGCGAAATTTTTTCTATAACTTTTTCACTACGAAGTTTCAAACGCTTAAAAAAAACCCATTTGAGACACGATCATTCGAAACCTCGGGTCCTAATTTCAGATCTTTTCTTGCTATATTTTCGGAGATATGATATGATGAAGTTAGCATTTTTGCAAGCTCTAGAAGTCCATCTCAAACAGGTCATCGTGGCATTTTTGCTATAAATTTTGTTCTACAAAGGTTCAAACTCCAAAATCTTTCTGAAGCTTAGTTCTAAATTTCAAATCTTGTCTTGCTATATTTTCGGAGATATGATCCAAGGAAGTTAGGGTTTTTTCAGACTCCCGAATTACATCCCAAACAGGTGACCTTGGGAAAATCATCATAACTTTCTCTCTAAGCATCAGATTGAAATTTCGTAAGAAGTTACAAAAAGAGAACAGACTGTAGTTTTCTGTGTATCGGTTTTAGGTCCGAAGTTCGAAACAGTGACACATGGCACATTGTACAAGTTGATTGTATTGAAAAAGTATATAGTCAGGTCATATTGTGAGATTGGGCATAACTCTTTCTTGGAGAATCCAATTCCAATCAGACTGGTGGCATTGGAAAGAGGACGCAAAGGGCTACCGTAGGTCTTGATTTCAGAATTTGGAGATTTGAAACTACATATTTACATTCATTTCAATATCGAGCTACTAAAAGAAAGAAAAAGAGATATGAAGAAGTTTGATGGCAAGGATCTGGTAACATGGATACTACAGATGGAGCAATATTTTGATCTACATGATGTGCAACTATTACAAAAGGTACGTATTGCATCTTTATTTTTAGAACCCAATCAGTTTGTATGGTATAGAGGGCTTTGTTCTGGTAAAGCACTTGTCACCTTGTCAATTTTCACAGAGGAAATGATAGCACATTATGAGGAGACAAGAGCAACCCTTCATTAGCCAATTGATAAATCTCAAACAAAAGGGTTGTTGTAGCGGCTACAACCACCCTCCAAAATTTTGGCCTGCACTAATTTCAGAGCCTACCTTGGAGAGTTTCACTTGATGAATGCCACACTCAGGTTCACTCCGTGAGCGCAAGCAAGTATTTACATTTGCCTTGATTGTTTATTGCACTGAAGTCTCTGCATGTTGATGTCTAAGTCATGCTTGCATTTGTTTTCTAGATATGCTGAAAGTCTTTGCTTCGTATGTGTTTGTTGTGTTCACCATGAAGGCATCTTTCGCACTCACACATGAAGTCATATTCATTGTTGCACAAGCGTCGTCTCGATCATGAACGATCGATCACGAGTGTCACACTTGTCACTTGCATCATCAATCAATCATGTTGAACATGTGTGTCTGGATGGTTTGATCACCTATGCATCTTTTGACTGTTCACACACTTAGTCATTTTTGCTGAAGTTTTAACGACCAGACTCCTCACTGATAGCCAGACCATCACCCTGCTTTCGACTCAATCGACTGTCAACCAGAGCAGTGCACAAGCACCAAGATAGCTCTTTCAAGTTGTGCTACCCGCAAGCAATGCAATCAGCACTCATGCTAACCACCCAGATAGTCGGCCAGCTGTTCATCTCAGAAATTGTGAAGTGCTCATGAGTAGGCCTCTCGTTGCCCATTAGTCAGCTCAACTCTGAAATTGCACAAAGATGATCAGTAAGCCAACTTCTTGACCTTAATGTAATTTTCCTAGCCAACATCTCCTAACAGTAGACTGCCTGTTCCCTCAAGGAATTACGCAATTTCTACTGTCAGTGACTGAGCAGCCAACTGGTAATTCCCTCTGGGAATTGCACAAGTCTAGCTGCCAGTGTAAGCAACCAACTCGCAGTTCCCTCTAGAGATTGTGCAAGTCTGGCTCCCAGTGACCCAAGCAGCCAACTAGCAGATCCCTCTGTGAATTGCGCAAGTTTGGCTACCAGTGACCCCAGCAGCCAACTAGAAGTTCCCCATGGAAATTACGTAGATCTAGCTGCCAGTGACCCTAGTAGCCAACTAGTAGTCCCCTTTGGGAATTGCGTAGTTCTGGCTGTCAGTCTCCTGGGCAGTTCCCTAGAAAAATTGCGCAATCCTTTCCTGTTAGCCCTTCATGCAAGCCTAGCCCATTCCTCTGGAAAACTGTGTAGATTTGACTGACTAGCCCCTACTAACTGTTCATTCCAGAAAATGCGTAAAGCATGCCTTCCTTGCCCTCCTATAGCCCAGACTATCCCTCCCAATTTTTTTTCAATTTTGCCTCCTAACCGAGCCATACCTTGCAGACTGTCATTGTGGACTCTGATTGTCTGTCTCCATACTTCAATGACTCTTTCATAGTTTTCATCAGCAGTTTCCCAGAGCCATCATCCCGCATCAAAACCTTCCTGCCTCTCCCAGTCACCCTCATTCGAATGATCATGTGCCATGGTAGACTAGGGGGTTTTGGATTTGATGTTGTCTCGTCATGAGTGACTGCAGGTACAGGTACACCAACAAACATGTCAAGACGATGAACATGATGAACGAAGGGAGCACAAGCAAATGGACAGGTTCACCAACAAATGAACAAACGAAGCATGTGAAGCGAACGAATGTGACGAACATGCACCTTCACAAACAAGTGAAACTGTCAAGCCTTCCAACTTGAAAGCAAGGAACAACATGCTAGAGCTTCATTAAGCGAACCAAGGACCATCAAAGACTTCGCGCACTTTGCCACACAAAGGTGAAGCTATAATACACCATGAAGACATCCATCACTCAGCAGCACTGTAGTTTAACATGCACTCCAGTAGCAGCATGAATGTACCAGCATTGTCTTGTTAAGTCATGTCAAGTCAAGTCATGAGTCATGTTGCCCACATCTCCACTAATGGCTTGTTGTCAATCTATGTGATGTAATGTGGAAGTCCAAGAGACCCACTTGTGAAGAAGAGTCAAAAAGTCAAAAAGTCATGGAAGTAGAACAGTCATGAGGGTAGTTGAACAACCACAAGGGTCAGTTTCACCCTTGGCTATAAATACGCCCTCATTTGTACATAGAGGAACTTTTCACCTCAACTCCTCCCACATAGCCGAGAGAGTTTGTAATATTTTCTTTGAGGAGTAAGTAGTGGCTCCAATGCCCCGTTGACGGGTTTAGTGATGTATGGTGTAACGATGTGTCTTGGGACTTTCACTTAATTTAGAAGCATGTTAACAAGCCAACACGTTTTCACACATGTATTGTATTTGTTGTAAGACTAATCTTTAACACTTGTAATGCATGTTGCTTTAACCATGTGTTCTACATCTAAACTAATTCATTTGTTGTAATGCATCATTTTCACTCTGTTCCCCTCATAGTGAAACAACCATTAACACAAGTACACTTACACTCACCAAGCACACGAACCTCACTTCCTAAAGACAAAGTAGACCACTCTCCTGTGCTGACAAGCAAGAGTTGAGGCAAATCCTTAAGACAATGGAAACTAAGCCATCATACCGGATGGGACTCCCACATCGAATAGTGTGAGGTCTAGTTGGGACTTCATACTGGGGTGATATCGTAAATGTTGGCTGGTCCAACATCGTTAATAAGGGTTCAATGGAAAAGAACATTGAGGAATTACAAAAATTGAATATAAGGGTAAATAATATTCCAAAGAAGCATAGGATTGATGTCTTCATAGGGACTTTAAAATATAACATCCAAAATGAGGTTCGCTTTTGGGAACCTGATTCATTGGAGAAGGCATACAAGTTGGCAAGAAAAGTGGAAAGAAAAATTATGGCAACAATGAATTCTACCACTCACAACTATAAAGATGGAAGTGTTGGTTCTCCTAGCCTTCCACAACCTACAAGGCTGACAACACAACAATTGGAAGAAAAAAGACCAAAAGGGCTTTGTTACAATTGTGATAGAAAATACATTAAACGTCATAAGTGTGCTGAGAAGAAATTATTTTACACAAATTATGAAGAGGAGGAATAAAAGGATCAAGAAATTGTAGAAATTCTACAAATTCTCTACAAATCCCGCTTTAAGACCATGTAGAAAATATGACTATAGATTAATCCGATAATGCAATATAACCAAAGAAAAATAATATAATCTACTTCTACTATCAATTTGTGGAAGCTTAAAGATTAAGCAAGATCGAGCTGAACACATATAACCAGAAGAAGAAGAATCAATGCACAATACACATGAAAATACTTTGTGGAAAACCTCAGCTAAAAAACCCACTATCTGTATTATCATACAAGGTGGAAATACATCAGAATTATACAAAGCCTTAGCTCTCACAGCTAGCCAACTCTCAGTACAATCCTCATGGATGCTCACAGCCAATCAAAGCTTCTCACAAGCCTTCCTCTCTACCCTCCAAGCTCCTATTTCCTTGCGTTGTTCCTCTGGGATGATCTTCTCCAACCAAGTGGAGAACTAATCTCTCACACTAATCTCACACCCTGTATGAACTGCACAATCCTCAAGGAACCTTACCTTGACTACATGCAAGAGTTTCCTTTATAGGAAAACACATGCAACTGATAGTACATTGTCCTTGACATTTAGCTCAACTGGGTCTTTCTCAAAACAGACATGCATGAGTTTCTGATGAGGAAATCTTCAGTTATATGGAGTACACTGGTTGAGTGCATGCATGCATCAACTGACTGATAACTCACAATTAGTTCAAATAGTTTGGAACTAATTTAACTAGACTTAACTTAGTAAACTGAGCTAACTAATTACAACTCAAATATAACTCAATCTTATCTCCTTAATTAAGGGATAATTTCCTTAATTTAAGGGATAACTGTTGCATGACTGCAGAAGCACTTCTAACTTGAATTTCTCCAACTAATTAATCCATAATGAATTAATTAATTATTTTCAAGCAGCTGGTGAGACTAAATTCTATTTTAATTCAAGGACAAATTAAAATTGGAATATTCTGGATTCTATTTTTATCATTTCTTGTTGTTATTTTCCACACTCCCTCTCAACAAGAAAGGAATTTAACTTGATCTCGATCGTGAACCTTTGGAATTTTATGCATCCAACACTTCTCTCTAGTGTTGTTGCTCCAGCAACTCCATAAATAAAGAAAAATATCCAACCTGAATCAGTATGATGCATCTGTCATCAAAGTCTCTGATTGCTATTGCCTCTATCAACTAAAAACCTTGCGCTTCGGTTGACTATGCCTTTATGCATTGTTGTCAATCCTTCTCTGTGCTCTTCAGTATCTGACTACTCTAGCCTCTATCACTTTGATCTCTGACTGCATCAATCCCAATGATTCCTCCTACTACTATGTACTTTGGGCTCTCGTAGCAAGGTACGATCCATGAGATAAAACCTCTCAATGGACCTTGCCCAATTTCAGCCTTCTTGGGACTATTACTTCACATCACTCCACCTCACACCTAGAGGTATGGCTACATGTGATCCCTCTGCCCACTTCAATTATGGCTCGTCCACAGTTGTCTGAGACTTCTTCTAGGGCTCCATGTTGAGAGGTAATTTACTCTCCCTCACAACCACCAAGTCTCTAACATTTGCCTTGCTCCTCAAGGCTTTGCATGCATCTTGAACCTCAAGAGCATACAAGTTATTAACTCGTGAACGAACTGTTTCACCTGTCTCATGGTGATGTGTCTAAGGAACGCCTTTCCTTTACTGAAGACAACATCGTATCCTTTGTCCTCCAACGTCACAACCGATACCAAGTTCTTCTTCAATCCAGACACATACTTCACATCTGTCAAGGTGATAGGAGCTCCATGCGCCCTCTAAAAAGCAACCGCGCTCACTCTTGAAACACTATACCTTTCATCATCACCCATATCTATGCGCATCTTGAGGTCTTTCTCCTCCAAGTCATGTGGAATGAGGCTCCACTGTCAAGATACCAAACACAACACATCATCAATGACACCATGAATGTGATGAGGGTAAAGTCCATTTCAAACTAAGAGGCTAATGCCTCACCTTCCGATCCATCCGAGGATCCCTTCTTGGACTTCTTCGATGGGAAATTAGTCGCATAATGTCCCATCTCGTGACAATTAAAGCATCTCACTTTAGACTTGTCACCCTTATTCCCTCCATGAGAAGAATTCGATTTGGAATGGGAATCCTTCCCCTTCCCTTTCCTTTCCTTACTTGCTAAGGCCAGATTTTCTTCATCATCATCCTTGCATGAAAAACCATCTCGAGTGATCCTCCTGATCTCCTCCTGCATCAGATCCAACCACAGTCATTCCAAATTCGGCAGTTTCTCCCTTCCATTCACAGAGTCTTGGTAGCTATTCCAGCTCTTTGGAAGGCCAAGGAGAGCGATCCTCACCATATCATCATTGACAGTAGTTATTCCCACACTACCATGCTCATCTCTGCAAGTGGTGAGCTTGCTCAGATATGTGGAAATAGTATCTCCCTTCTCCATCTTGATTCTTCGAAGCTTATCCTTGAGCACCAATTACCTCTGGTCACTACTATTCTGGTAGAGGTCCTTCAATGTCTTCCACATTGAAAATGGAGTATCCTTCCCATGAAGACTCAAGACAATATGATCTCGAACTCCCTCCAGGATGATCCGTCTCGCCTTCACCACACACTTCCACTCAACCAATTGTTGTGCATTGGTTGAAGTTGGCTTTGGGATATCTTGATCAATGAAATCCTTCTAGCCATTGTCTTCTAATACATCCTCCATTCTATCTCTCCATGCTATGTAATTCAAGCTGCCTTCGAAGTCATACTCGAGTCTCAAGCCATACAACGCCATTGGCAAACCTTGAAGTATGATATGAATTCAATTTGCACCTGCAACCCCAAACTTCAAACTTCAAATTCTCTTCTCCGTATACTGTTCAAAGCTCTGATAAACTGGGCTCCGATAAATTAGGCTCTGATACCATGTAGAAATTCTGTAAATTCTCTACAAATCTTGCTCTAAGACCATGTAGAAAATCTGACTGTAGATTAACCCGATAATGTAATATAACCAAAGAAAAATACTATAACCTACTTCTACTATCAATTTGTGGAAGATTAAAGATTGAGCAAGATCGAGCTGAACACATATAACCAGAAGAAGAAGAATCAATGCACAATACACATGAAAATACTTTGGGGAAAGCCTCAGCTAAAAACCCCACTATCTGTATTATCATACAAGGTGGAAATACATCAGAATTATACAAAGCCTTAGCTCTCACAGCTAGCCAGCTCTCAATACAATCCTCCTGGATGCTCACAGGCAATCAAAGCTTCTCACAAGCCTTCCTCTCTTCCCTCCAAGCTCCTATTTCCTTGCGTTGTTCCTCTGGGATGATCTTCTCCAACCAAGTGGAAAATTGATCTCTCACACTGATCTCACACCCTGTATGAACTGCGCAATCCTCAAGGAATCTTACCTTGACTGCATGCAAGAGTTTCCTTTATATGAAAACACATGCAATTGGTAGTACACTGTCCTTGACATTTAGCTCAACTGGGGCTTTCACATAATAGACATGCATGAGTTTGTGATGAGGGAATCTTCAGTTATCTGGAGTACACTGGTTGAGTGCATGCATGCATCAACTGGCTGATAACTCACAATTAGTTCCTCAAACAGTTTGGAACTAATTTAACTAGACTTAACACAGTAAACTGAGCTAACTAATTACAACTCAAATATAACTCAATCTTATCTCCTTAATTTAAGGGATAAATGTTGCATGACTGAAGAAGGACTTCTAACTTGAATTTCTCCAACTAATTAATCCATAATGAATTAATTAATTATTTCCAAGCAGCTGGTCAGACTAAATTTGATTTTAATTCAAGGAAAAATTAAAATTGGAATATTCTGGATTCTATTTTTATCATTTCTTGTTGCTATTTTCAACAGAAACATCAACATAAGAGGATATACACCAGGAACCAACCTAGAGAAAGAAGAAATTAATTTGACCATATCTTGTACTACATTGGCAGGAATTACCACTCCTCAAACTCTCAAGATAGAAGGATATATCAAGAAGAAGAAGGTTCAAGCAATGAAATATGAGGAAGAAAAGAATCAAGAAACATCAAAAGAAAAGGATACTCACCAGGAACCAAACCCAGAGAAAGAAGAAATGAATCTGACCATATCTTATAATGCATTGGTAGGAATTACCACTCCTCAAACTCTCAAGATAGAAGGACATATCAAGAAGAAAAAGGTAATAGTGTTGATTGATTCGGGTAGTACTCATAATTTTATTCATTGTAAGATAACCAAGGAATTAAATTTCTTCCTATATCCAGCACTAGAGTGTCAAGTGATGGTTACAAGTGGAGGAACCATAATTTTCTCTAGAAAGTGCCATAATATCAAGCTATCCATGGGAGAATATGTATTGAATAGCACAATGCTTTCCATTCGAATGGTTGGTGTTGATGTTGTAATAGGAGTCCAATTGCTACAATCCTTACGTACAATAGCTTTTAATTTTCAAGAACTTTTCATGAAATTTTCTTCGGAAGGAAAGGAAGTTGAATTAAGGGGTATCACAGGGAAACTAGGGAAGATAATTAGCTCTAAACGAATGACAAAGCTTCTAAAGAAAGAACAATGAGGCGTAATTGCACAATTATGTTCGCTAGAGGTTCTCACATCGAAATTATCTATTTCTCTAGATCTCCAAAAAGTCGTGGACAATAATTCCAAGGTATTTGAGACTCCCAAAGGCCTCCCACCTATTCATGATCATGATCATGCTATTCATTTGATTCTAGGAAGTGTTCCTCCAAACATTAGGCCTTACAGATATCCATATGCCCAAAGGAGTGAAATTGAATGTATGGTTACAAAAATGCTAGAGGTTGGTATAATTATCCAACCAAATTCTATAAACGAAGCAAGGGATGAATGGAATAATGACAAAGCAGGGTGGGAACTCATTCAAAAGTTGCAGAAGATCACAGTTCAAACAATATTCACAGAACTTGACAAGGAAGGAAAAATCATATTGGAACCTGAAGTAGTTACAGAATTGAGAAATTGACAGCTATGAAATCAATCAATTTTAGAGTATCTCATCAAGTGGAAGAACTTACAGCCTGCAAATTCCACATTGAAGGATGATAATTTTATATAGAAGCATCCAAAACTACTCAAGCATTGAGGAAAACACTTTTTGAAGGAGAGGGGCATGTTAGGTCCCTATACTACTAGTGTAACCCCTTATTTTTATTAGTGCAATCCCCTTATTATATTGTTGTGCCCATTTAGTACCCATATTGTTATTATTGTGCCCCATAGAAGCCAACTATTGTTATTGTTGTGCCTTTACATTATTATTCGTATGTCGGCTCTGATTATATTATGACCCCTTAAACACCTATATATAAAAAGGAGGTCTTGTCATTTGTATCATCCAAGAATTGTTCATTTGTGTAATGTAAAGGAGGTTGCCGCCTCAAAGAGGTTGACTTCTAAAGCGTTGATATTTCTTTTCTTTATTTTTGTGAGGTGGTTTCATAACAGACTAGCACCATCAATGAAGCCAATGTAAGTCTGAAGGAACGTCAAAATCTGAAAATCAAGTGTAACACAAGATGAGTAGGAGAGCAGTAGAAAATCGAAAAAATTTGCTAAAAAATGTCACACATAAACTATGGTACAATAATATAAAAATGTTTCATCGAACAATCTAAGAATAATATCTCTTTAGGTAAAGACCATTTCTAGGCTTTACCAAAGGAATTTTGTCATAATCAACTAGTTCATAGGCCCCTTTTGTCAGTGCAAGTTTTACAATATAAGGGACATGCCACATAAGCTCAAACTTACCAACACCCAACTTATTGTGCTCTTCATCATAGAACAAGACTAAATCACCTTCTCCATTACGAACGAGGTTTTACATTCTGATCATATTGTGCTTCAACTCATTTCTTTTGGGCCTCACTAGATAATGAACCATCATGGTAAGTCTCATTAAGATGTGCTAAGTATAAGAAATGTTCTTCCTCAATAGAATGGCTGGTAATAATTCAATTGTCAACTTCAAAGATGGTATCTCCCATTCAATCGGTAGAACTGCTTCCATGTCATAGACAAGCTGGAAAGGAGTAAAACCAGTTGAAGTTTTTGTTGTGATATCGTATGCCCACAAGGATGGATAAAGCATTAGATGGCAATCTCATTTATGAGTCCCAATAATCTGTTTAATCATGCTGGTTAAAACCTTGCTAACAACTTCAACTTGGCCATTTTCCTGTAGGTAATAAGGAGTAGAATTGTCATGACACAGCCTAGCTTTGTGGTAAGATTGGTCATTATATAGTTTCAAAAATGGATACCATGGTCTGTGAAGATGGCTTATGGAACTCCAAACTGAGCAATTATATGATTTAACATGAAAATGGATGTTGTTTCACCGTCATCCTTATATATAGGCATCACATTGGCCCATTTTGTAAAATAATATACCACAAGGATAATGTACCCATGCCCCCGACCGAGTGAGGGTTACAAGTAAGAAAATCAATGCCCCTTTTAGAAAAAGGACAAACAAAAATTATTGGTTGAAGAGGAATTGGATGTGCACACATTTTTTTATCATAGATTTGACAATTATGGCATTTATGGACTGCAATTATACAATCTTTAAACATAGAAGGCAAGAAATACCCTATGCACAGGATCTTTTGATCAGTGGAAAATCGTGACATATGATCGCCACAGACTCCAGAATGGAAGTCATTTAATTCCTTTTTGGCTTCCTCGTGAGTTAAACATTGTCGGAAAATAAAATCGACGACAAGATGATAAATTATATCGCGAACAATATCGCATTGTTTGGATTGATATGAGATACAATGATGATAAGTTTGACTCAATTATGGCTGAAATGTCTGGGTCTGAAGATAAATGATGGTATCACCATACCAAGGATATAAAGTACTGATTAGAAAGAGAGATTTGTCTTGAAGAGAATCCTCTGCCACATTTTAAGTTTTAGTATGCGGAAAGTCACACAATAGTTTAGAAAATGCCAATTATTTCGTAGATTTGGATTTAATAAATTCCAAATCAAATTCTTGTAGGATGACTATCCATTTGGAATACTTGCCCCCCAACAATTGTATAGTGAGAATGTAAACCATGGGGTTGCAATCAGAAATCACGGTGGTTTTTGACAATAAATTGTAGTGATTGAAACGTTGGACAACTTGAACAGATGCCAAAGCCAATTTCTCCACATGTGCATATTTTGCTTCGGTTTTGTTCAAATTATGACTCGAGTAATAATATATCATATTCTCTTCATTCGATTCGTCTTCCTGAACTAGAACCATGCTAATGGTGCATCGAACATGACTAAGTATAAAAATAATCTCGGTGATAATCGGGAGGATGCAACAATGGCATATGGGTCAATGCATATTTAAGTGCATCAAAGGCCTTTTGAGCCACATCATCCCAGATAAATGAGATGCCCTTTTCAAAAGTCGAGTAAAACCTTTAGTCAACTCAGCATAGTTCTAGATAAATCAACATAGAAAGTTTACTTTCTCTTGCAAAATTTGGAGTTGGTGAAGATTGGAAGAAGCAGGCAGATTTAAAATAGCCTCAACCTTCAACGGATCAACACAAATGCCTTCATTTGAAATGAAAAATCCTAGCAATCAACGAGATTGCACACAGAAAACACACTTATGTGGATTCAAGCAAATATTGTAATGACAAAATATTGCTCTCAAATGCATTGGATGGTCTTCCCGTCTTAGTGAACGAGCCGACAACACATCCAAATATGGCTGCACAATATGCTTGATCTTCTGAAATGCATGGCATTTCCCATTGAAAATTTGGACCAACGTTCTTCAAACCGAATGGGACCTTTTGATAGGAAAAAGTCCCTCCTGGGCAGTTGAAAACATTTCATTTTTGGCACATTCATCAATGATTTGATCAATATAGGGAGTAGGGTAATTGTCTTTTGGACAAGCTTTATTGATATCCCTGTAATCGACACATACTCTAATGGTTCCGTGTTTCTTATTAACAGGTATGATGTTGGACACCCAATCAGTTAAGGGAACCAGGTAGATGAAACCTACTTTGAGAAATTTATCGATCTCATATTTAATCACAGCAAATTTTCGTGAATGCACTGGACATAATCATTGTTTGATAGGTTTGGCATCCGGGTAAGTCTTAATTTTGTGTACTACAATACTTGGGTCAATTGTTGGCATTTCCTCATAGGACTAGGCAAAAATGTCACGTAATTCTTGAAATAGGGCCTTATATGTTTGAATTTCTTCGATTGAGCATGAGGCACATATGTAATTCTTGTTTTAATTGAGATGCCAATGGTAATCGTTGTAGATATATTTCCCAAATTCCTTTTGTACTTAGTTTGAAATACTGAAATGGGTGATTCTGGACTATCAACTATCTCAGGTGAAAAAATAGTTGAAAAATCATTCTTGATTTTATTAGGGTCAGTTATAAAAGATGAAAAATGGTGGTAATCATTGCATGGCATTTCATTTGAATTCATGACCTCCATGATAATTTCATTAGTTGGAAACGTATAATCGAAAGGATCAAAGAGTGAAACTGGTTATAACCATGGTAAAGGAGAATAATCTTCATTGATCATATCCACTCGATCAATATCAAAAGATGAAGGGTCGGAAAAATATTGTACCACCTAATAATCCAATTCAAAAGGGCTCAAAGGCATCTCATCCCCATAGGAGGCTAATTCAGACTCTAAAGGCACTATCCACAGATCAAAAGATTCCATAGTGCATGATGTAATCATGTTAACCTCGGTGATATTAGAAGGAAAATTCGGTGGAGGAATTGCAAAGGTTCCCACCAATGATGAGAATTTGAGTAAACCAACACCATATCCTCATAAAGAGTATTTTTTTTTTTACTAGAGTTAGGGTCTGAAGTGTACTAAGACAACTGGTCTACTTTGACAATTTTCCCTTTGTGAGGAAATTGTATAATTCGAAATAATGATGAGACCACTGCTGGCATAACATAGGTCCAACTTTGACCAAGAAAAAGGTCATAATTGAGTTGAGCATCAAAAACTTCAACTTCGATGGCAATCATTTTTCCCCCTAACTCTGGGAAAATCGTTCAAGACCCCATATGGACGAAAACCTCTTCCAACAGAGGCTTTCATAGTGGTAGGTAACTGATTGATGGTTGGTGAACCTAAATATTTGCAATAAGAAATCGACAGAATACTTGTAGAAGCTCCTTCGTCAACAACTTTGTGAAATACTAATCTAGTTTTAACAAAAACTAGAATCTGGAAAGCCAATTGATGAGGAAGTCTCAGAATATGACTCTCAAGATCAAAGATAATTAGGTTAGAATCCTACGGATCAATGGATCCTATGGTTGGAAATAAAAATATTTTGTTGTGTTGGGCATATTTGCAACACCTCCAAAGTTGACATTGTAGAAGGAGACATAGCCAAGTCTTCAACAATGTTGTAATTTTGTGCAGCCCAAGCATGCGAGTAAAAAGATGATTTCCGAAGCACACCTTTGGGATGCGACCAGATCATCATGTCAGGATTTAGTTTCTTGATTTGTAATGGTTCATAAGGAGGAGGAGGAATTTAATAGGAAGTTTGACCAAATGAACTAACCTCATTTCCATTGTCAGCAAGACACTTAGACCCGTAATATTTCGATCTCATAGCTAGCATAACTTCTTGTGAAGACATTGTCATGATATCTTGTGATGTGGAAGAGGAAGATGTGCTATGAGAAATGATTTTTCTATCTCAAGAAGGAAATGGATCCTTCAAAACAATGGGAGTTAGAGAACCTTTAATGAATTTAGAAACCTTTGCTCAATGTTGGCATTCCTTTGTATAGTGATCCTCATTGCAAATAAGACAAGGATAGCGAGGTTTTTGTTTTTCATTAGTAGGCCCAATTTTAGTAGGTTTCTCTTTTGGAGAAGAATTTTGTTTCGATTTACCTTTCCCCTTCTTTTTACCTCTGGTTGATTTTGTCTTGCCGATAGATGATTCTACGACATTAATCTCATAAATAGTTTTCGAAGAAATGCTTTCACATGGTGTATCTTGTATGGCCAAAGTTTGAATATTATTAGAATTTTTCTTTTTCCCTCTAGACTGTTGGCTAATAGAACATACAATACCATGAGCGAAATTAGATCCTTTAGGAGATGTAATGATTGGTTCACCCATAGGGCATGGTAAATTTGGGAATTTTTTGTATAAAGTTCCAGATTGAGTGTAGACTAAGTACTGGCCACAATAAATTACCTGCTCTTCCATGATGACACCTCCCTTGGGAACATCCTACGTAATAAGGTAAGAAGTGACTTCATAATGTGATTTGGAACAAAAATTTTGACTAAGCAACATCTACGTCTCCATTCATGGATATTATCATAAATGTGAGTCAATTTTGATTGTTTTAAAGAAGTCAATAGTTCGATAGTAGTATCAAAAATGGATCAATAACTGAAAGTGGGTTAAAAATGTTGTTTCCATGGAATTAAAGTTATAGAAAGAAGCACGAGGTAGCTCAATGTACCATTTGGCTGCCAAACTAGTTAAAGTTTGTTGGGAAAGGCGAAGATGGATGGAATCATCGATTAAATAATTTTATGCACACCAAATTGATATGTCATCACATGATTGGATGGATCTTCTCTCGATTTGCCTTCAAATTTGGGTATGGAACTCAGTAAATTAGTAGGAATCGTCGGCCAATAGGGATAATAATAAATGGGATCATTGGTTAAATGGGATAAATCTTGTAGATCTAGAGTTGGAATTAACGGTAACTGTCGGTTAGGGTCTTGTGGTACAGATTGATAACCTTGCGGGTTAAGACCAACCCTTGGAGGAGGATACCCAAGATATCCTGGAATAATCTATGAAGTTGGAATTGGA
This sequence comes from Pinus taeda, assembly GCA_000404065.3. Lineage (NCBI taxonomy): Eukaryota > Viridiplantae > Streptophyta > Pinopsida > Pinales > Pinaceae > Pinus > Pinus taeda. Next base: position 17,637 of record APFE030352550.1, read on the forward strand.
ATTCCACCAGGGTAACCAGGGTGAACCATATCAGGTTGAGGTTAACAAGGACTTAATAAGTATGACTAGGATATGGTTGACTCTAAAAAGGTTTATCTTGACCCATTTGACCTAAGTAATATTTCCCCTATACATGATGAACTTGAAAAGTTTGACCTTGAACAAATTGACTTTGAATAGGTTGACTTAGAAGAAATTGACCTCGAAAACGTGGGTTTTGGAATGTTTGACCTTGGAAAGGTGGACTTTGAAAAACTTCTGCTTGAAAAGGTGGAAATTGGTAAGCTTGACCTTGAAAAGGAGTTTTCACGGTTCTGACAATGGGTTTCCTGATAAGAATATATGGTATAGACTGGACTATAGGAGTAGTTTGATAAGCAGAAGCCTGCGATATTTCTTGAGTAGTTTGAGGAAGAAATATTTGAGGGTTTGCTAGAACGATCATTTGTGATACTCTTGGAATGCGTTTCTGATGAGAAATTGGAACTGACTGTGAAACAAGTGTTTGAACAGGGGTTTGTGGAGAACTATAAATAGGTCATTGAATCGGTTGCTGAACAAGTGTTTGCCAAATTCCTTGGATAGGTTGTTCGACAATTGTTTGAGGAATCCCCTCAACATGTTGTTGGACAGGTACAAAAATACCTAAAACATGTATTTGAGGAACAGTTTTTCCAGTAGGCTAGACAAGTTGATAAAGTGTCACTTGTGGAGCAACTGGATCATATTGTTGAGTAAAAGTAGGATTCCAAATAGTGTTCATCCCAAGATAAGGAGTATCGATTAAAGGTTGATTTACAATAGGTTGACCTAATCCAGGCAGAGGTATCTGACCATAAGTTCCAATAAAAGGTTGAACCCTAGAAATAGGTTGTCCTCCAGGTGGAGGATAAGGTGGCTTCCCCCAAGGTTGGTAATAAACACCAGTCGGGGTTACTTGAGAGTTACTTGAATTACCAAAAAGCATGTTAATTTTCTAGTATGATGTTGTAAGCGCTTCAGGCATGGAAGTCATGATCTGAACGATAGATGTAGATAAACTAGATGACCAAGTAGAAGGTTGGGGAGAAGAAGAAACTCCTGAAAAATTCTCAGTAAGTGACTGGTATCAAGGAGGAACTGATGGACCACCATATAATAGTGATTCCGGGGAGCTGGTAAACATAGATGAATCAATAGGTTGGCTCCCAATAGGAATTTCTGACATAGTTCTGTCTAGTGAATAAAAAGGAATGCATGGTGGTGACAAGTTCTGACCTAAAAAACTCAAAGTGGTAGAATACCAAGGGTCAGGTTGGAAAGGAGAGAAAGGAGCTCTTGGGTCAAAATTTTCACTACCGATAAATGGAGAATGAGGTGTTTCTTTTTCTTTGGTAACATCTTCAATGCTAATTAGCCCTGGAGATAATTCAGTTGTAACTATCAGCTTCCTTCGAGGTGAAGGTGGCACGGGAGTAGGAGCTAAAACAACCCAAGGTGATTCAGGTTGAGAAAATTTAGAGTAGGGATGTTCTACCTCTGTTTCAGTTAGCTCAATATCTAAAACTTCACCAATATTAGATTCAATGTGAACTACTTTAGTAATCTCTGGACCAGAGTAAACTAAGCCTATTTCTTGCATTAGATTCACTTCAATTTTGATTGTCTCATATTGTAAAATTGTTGATGTTTTAGGTTCTTCTGAGACTTTTGATTATGTTAACTTTGACCTTTCAGTTTTTATCTTTTCCAACTACCTAGGTATGTATTCAGGAGGTTTACCTTGCATTCTACATGAGTGCCTTGGTGATTCAGCCAGGATGAAAATTTTATCACAAAATTAGACAATATTCACAATCCAATCTTAAGGTCTCTAAAAATTAAAAACAAACAATTAACACACTAAAAAATCTAAGGATTCAAACCATGCAAACAAGCTTTTCACAACAAAATCACAAGTTGGTAATGAAATCCAACGTGTAGAAATCAAAGTGAAAAGTGGTTGTAGATAGAGTGAATGGAACCTGTTACACTGACAACTTGCGTAATGAAAAAATTAGGTGCAAGTAACATCACTTATGCCATCTCAAGAAAAGATTACCCTATAAAAATTCCAAGTGAGTTTAGTCAATGTCTGTTCCAGCTATGGAAGGACCATCCCTCTGATGTCACCTCGAGTAATAGTCCTAGGATTATGGTCCCTAATATTACTAACTACAACAATTCTACTTGGGGGGGTAGTCGCAGATCAGACATACACACAAGGGCAGAGTAACAAAACTCAATCCCCTTGAAAGCTTCTCAGCATGGTTAATTGAAGTTTTACTTTCAAGTGACCCCAAGTACCTTTCTGAATCATTGTAATATGTATAAATCACTATACCATATCCAATGAAGTGGGTACAATCACTTTACAAGGTATGAGATGATCTCGTGCTTGACTCCTTTCTAAGGGGAGCTTCCGAGAGAAAAATTATAATAACTAGATTTATTTACCTATCATAAGATTCTAGTGTTTGTATGCAGCTTTGGAAATTTTACTCATTTCCCTATTCCAAAGCCCTACAACCTAATCTACTATAGGTGGAAAAGAGCCCTAAAAATAAACTTTCTAGATTAATTTTAATTAGCGTTGATTTTAATAGTTTTTTTATGCAAAGGTAATGGATGTGAAACTTGATGAAATTGTGACTTGACGCAATCCTAATGCAATCGAAAATGATGATATCGATCTTTTTGGTTCAATGAAAATATATCTAGAGTAAGGAAAGAGTTTTTCACCTTTTCAACTGAAATTTAAACAAAAGCTCTAAATCCCAATATAAACCTTTTCCTAAAATGCAAATATCCAATTTTAAATCATCCGAATATTGAAAACAATTTCAAATTTTCACTTTTCCCAATAACACAAGCAAACAAGAAATCTCTCTTTTCATACTATCACTCAGAAATTCAAAAAATGCAACAAAAATCCAATAATGACTAAAACAGGATTTTCTTTAATAGAATGTTATGAATTCACTTGCAGCAAAAGTACGGTTCATGAACACTCCAGCATAAAAAAGAAAAATGATTTTCCGTTTCGAAACTAGTAGAGAAAGTATTTTCTCAAACAATACCTATTCTTGCAAATCATTGATTTTGACGCACAAATCAAACTTTTACAAAAGAGCAAACTCGAGTCAAAACCTGATGTAATGAACAAAAGAAAGATAGATAGTCAAGAAGATAAGGATAAAAAACCTCTCTTTTGATAAATCATCCATTCACCAGATAAGACCTTACCCTAATTTGCAAAAATAAGATAATCACAATCAAAACTCTTCATAACACTCAGCCAAACTGACAATCACTCACAGAAGGTTCAAGCAAGTGTAAAACATTAACAGGAAAAAACCAAAATTTTGGATTTAAAGAGGATATAACTGAGTTTTTCAAAAAGTCGAAGCATGTGTGCAGGATCTGGAGTAACTCATGCCAATATGCTCTGTTGCTAAAAGGTAAATGCGTAGATGTGCACAATGGGAAAATTCAGAAAAAAATAAAATAAATCAGATCCAACCTAAAATCCAAATTTCTAAAATTTCCAGACACTCAAAGAAGGCTTGTGCAGTAGGTTCAAAAGGTAAAACAAGGAAAAATAATGGATATTGAAACGATTCTATTATGAAACCAAACTCACAAAAAGATAGAAAAGATATATCAACGCCTTAGAATTCAGCCTCTTCGAGGTGACAACCTCCTTTACATTACATAAATGAACAATTCTTTGATGATACAAATGACAAGACCTCCTTTCTATATATAGGAGTCTATGGAGTCATAATATAATCAGAGCTGACATAACAATAATAATGTAAGGGCACAATAATAACAATAGTGGGCTTCTATGGGGCACAATAGTAACAATATGGGGACTACATGGGTACAACATATAATAAGGGGTTGTATAATAACAATAAAGGGGTTACACTAATAGTATATAGGGGCCTAACATGCCCCTCTCCTTCAAAAAGTGTTGTCCTCAACGCTTGAGTAGTTCTTGATGCTTGTGTAGAATATTCTTGTCCTCCCATGTGGAATCTTTAGCGGGTAAGTTCTTCGACTTGATGAGATACTTTGAAATAGATCGATTTCATAGCTGTCGGGTTCTTGTTTCTGTGACTGCTCCATGTTCCAATATGATTTTTCCTTCCTCTTCAAGTTCTAGCAGTATTGTTTGAATTGGGATCTTCTGCAACTTTTGAATGAATGGCCACACTTCTTCATCCTTCTTCCATTCATCCCTTGCTTCGTTTATCGAATCTAGTTGGATAATAGAAATAGCACAAAACAATGCTTCCACATCCTCATCCTTTCTTGAAAGTGCATCTACAACAAAATTTTGCTTCCCTTTTCTATAGATGATGTCAAACTCATAACCCAATATATTTGTGACCCATTTTTTCTGTTCTTCTATAGATAATATTTGTTCTAAAAAGTGTTTAAGACTATCATGATCCATTTTTACCTTGAACGGTCTTCCCATTCGATAAGGTCACCATTTCTTAAATGCATGTAGTATTTCCAACACTTCCTTCTCACAAATAGCTTGCTTGAGATGTAGCAGTAAAAATACCCAATCACCTACATCAAAACATTTTTCACTACAATGTTGATCTACTTGTTGTTTCATTCGATTTTGCACCAAAGTGGCGTTATCCTTTAAAAGTTGGAGAACTTGTTGTTGATGCTCGATGTGATCTTTCACTGCTTGAACCTTTTTCTTCCTGATATGTCCTTCTATATTGAGAGTTTGAGGAGTGGTAATTTCTTCCAATGCTTTACAAGATATGGTCAGATTCATTTCTTGATGCTCGATGTGATCTTTCACTTCTTGAACATTCTTCTTCTTGATATGTCCTTCTATCTTGATAGTTTGAGGAGTGGTAATTCCGACCAATGCATTACAAGATATGGTTGGATTCATTTCTTCTTTCTTGATGTGATATTTCACTTCTTGGACCTTTTTCTTCTTGATATGTCCTTCTATCTTAAGAGTTTGAGGAGTGGTAATTCTTGCCAATGCTTTACAAGATATGGTCGGATTCATTTCTTCTTTCTTTGGGGTTGGGTCCTGGCGTATATCCTCTTCTTTTGATGTTTTTTTATCCTTTTCTTCCTCCTCTTCATACTCTATGTAAAATAATTTCTTCTCAGCACACTTATGACCTTTAGTGCCTTTGCTATCACAATTGTAACAAAGCCCTTTTTTCTTTTCTTTTTTCCAATTTTTGTGGTGTAACCCTTGTAGGTTGTGGAAGGCTAGGAGAAACAACACTTCCATCTTTATAGTTGTGAGGGGTAGAATTCCTTGTTGCCATAATTTTGCTTTCCACTTTGTAACAAAGCCCTTTTTCTCATTTTTCTTCCAATTATTGTGGTGTTTCTCTAAAGAAGGTGTTGCCCTTTGTATTCACATAATGTGCTATAATTTCCTCCGTGAAAATTGACCATGTAACAAGTTATTTATGAGAACAAATCCATTTATACCATAAAAATTGACCTTGTTCTAAATATGAAGATGCAATACATACCTTTTGTAATAGTGGTACACCATGTAGATCAAAATATTTCTCCATCTATAGTATCCAATTTACCGGATCCTTGCCATCAAATTTCCTCATCTCGCTTTTTCTTGATTTTAGGAGCTCGATCTTGAAACGACTGTAACTTTGTACTTTCGGATCTTTAAGTTTTGAAATTGCGACCTACAGTAGCCCTATGCGTCCTCTTTCCAATGACACCAGTCTGATCGAATTTAGATTCTCCAAGAAAGAGCTATGCACAATTTCCCAAGATGACTTGATTATATACCTTTTCAAAAGAGCAAATTTTTATGAAGTGCCACGTGTAATTGCACAATTATGTTCACTAGAGGATCCCACATCGAAATCATGTATTTCTCCAAATCTCCAAAATGTTTTGGACAATTATTCCAAGGTATTTGAGACTCTCAAAGGCCTCCCACCTATTCATGATCATGATCATGCTATTCATTTGATTCCATGAAGTGTTCCTCCAAACATCAGGCCTTACTTATATCCATATGCCCAAAGGAGTGGGAACTCATTCAAAAGTTGCAGAAGATCCCAGTTCAAACAATATTGCGAGAACTTGACAAGGAAGGAAAAATCATATTGGAACCTGAAGCAGTCACAGAACCGAGAAATCAAAAGCTACGAAATAGATCAATTTCAGAGTATCTCATCAAGTGGAAGAACTTACCCGCTGAAGATTCCACATGGGAGGACAAGAATTTATACAGAAGCATCAAGAACTACTCAAGCATTGAGGACAACACTTTTTGAAGGAGAAGAGCATGTTAGGTCCCTATACTACTAGTGTAACCCCTTATTGTTATTAGTACAACCCCCTTATTATATTGTTGTACCCACGTAGTCCCCATATTGTTATTATTGTGCCCCATAGAAGCCCACTATTATTATTATTGTGCCCTTACATTATTATTGTTATGTCGGCTCTCATTATATTATGACCCCTTAGACTCCTATATATACAAAGGAGGTATTGTCATTTGTATCATCCAAGAATTGTTCATTTGTGTAATATAAAGGAGGTTGCCCCCTCAAAGAGGTTGAATTCTAAGGCGTTGATCTATCTTTTCTATCTTTTTGTGAGTTGGTTTCATAACAAAGCAAGGATATCCCAAACCCGACACGAGCAACAGATGAGTGTCATGTTCAAGAGTGACATGTTGCCTTTACACAAAATACAAGAGATGTTCACTTTCATTTCCCCCCCACTATTTCTAGTGAATACCCCATAATTTTCTAATCCCAATATTGAGGGGGATAGCATATGCTTGCCATATAAGTTCATCCTTCAGATGAATCCATCCTAATAAGTTTAACAAGTCCAAGGAAGGAGAAACTCAATCTCATCATGGTGACAAGTCCTACGTCATTTAAGTTTTGCGAGTCTGACGAAGGTGAAACTCAACATCTTTTTAATGTTCATATAGTTTGAAAAAGAGGCTAAAAAGAAAACTCCAAAGGCGCCTCTTCATAAATTATCCCTTAAACCGAAAAGGTAGAAAACAATATCCAAGAGAACCTCTTAGCCATATTGACTAAGGTATTCCTTTTTCGTACAATAGTCTATCTCAGCCCGGAAAAAGGTTAAACTTATACAAATTAGACATCATTTCATTTACTTTAACAAGTTTTAAACGATAAGTACTCAACGATATTTTCATGTTTCGAGAGTCAGAAAGAGCTTAAAGATGACTCCAGTGGGTCGCTTTTTCATTTATTTTTTACAAGTTCGAAAAAGTGATAAAATAAAACTCGTTGAACTAGTCATAATTAATCACTGTCACCATGTTCCATGACCTATTAGTTCATAAGTGAAACACACATTACCCATTTTGAAGAAAAATATTAAAATATAAGTGAAAAATATGCCCTGTTTTTGTAAAAATGTCATTTAAAAATAGAAGCTAAAAAAAGTAAATCATTTTTACCATTTTATCGTTTTGCAAATCATAGTGCATTTTTATCCTATTTTACCTCGATCTTCAGGCGAGGAGTACGATCAATCCCAGACACCTTTCATCGAGTCGTTCGCTATAGGTAAGAGATATGTTCCTTCCCTTCAATTTGGTTGTAATTTCATGCATTTTCATCCATAGATTAGGTTGTAAGGAGGGCTTTGCAAAAATTTATGTCGTGGGTGATCAACACGGGTTTTACCCATCGGACTCGCGCTTCTCACCTTACGGCCAAGCAGTGCACCGGAAGTGTGAAAAAATACATAGACAGATGCGCTGGTGCAGAGTTGAGAAATTTTTCGAAAATCCTCCATGTTTAATGATTTGTTTCCATAGAAACTCATGAAAAGTTTCTTTATGGATGTTCCACAGGTTGATTAACGAAAAATGGTGTTCAAATGGAAAGAAAAAGGACATGAAGCCGAAGACCATCACGTAGCCTAGGACCCAAACTGTATTGCTACCCTTCAAGACTACAGGTTACTGAAAGTCTTCTGGATTCTTGGGATTAGGAGCCATGTTGAGTTGCTACAAAATTTGATTGGTTGGTGGGATGTGGACCGCCAATTGTTTATGATTGGGGACTAAGAACTTGAGATAGATGTCGCAGACATCATTTCATTATAGGTTTATCTAGAAAGAGACAACATATTCAATTGTTCGGTTCTCGTACTGGAGGGGAGAGCACAAATATGTTTATTGCCAGACGTTGCCCAGACACTCGAAAAACTCAGAGTGGGAAGTGTTACCTCTGCTACATATTGCTGATTTTCAAAGTGTGGAAGTAATCTCGGTCCTTGGTTTCTTGCTCATAAGAGGTTTACACCGGTTATTGTCCTCCTTCTCCTTCACCTTTCTTACTCCCTTTCACCCCGCTGCCTCCCTTTTTCCCCTTCACTCTGCCTATACTCCCATAGCCCTTGCTATCCCTGTTTTCCTCCAAAAACTTTTCATAATCCCTTTTCCGTCACAACAGTCATTTTCTCCTTCCCTTGCACCACTCATTCTCCCTCCATCAGTCTTAAAAATAGTTAATTCCTTTATCGGGTTCGGGTTTAATCGCTATCGCATGTGCATAAGGCTACGCCCCTTGACTTCCACCGATGCGATATTGTGATGCGATTTAATCGCAATCGTTGATCGTTGCACCCAATTCAATGGTCCTCGCTGCAAATAACCTGCACGTCTCTTCCGCACCATCTGATCTACTCTGCTGCGATCAGACAACATTCGCACCTCCCGCGCCCATAAGTTTCCCACGCGTTAGCCCGCGAGGAAAGCGGTTTCTGTCTTGTCCCATCTGCCACGCGCCGCGCGATGATTGTGATCGTGCACCTTTGTACGATTACCGCTCCCCTCCAAAAAGCGGTGCGATAAACACTGCTTACCGCCCACTCGCCTGTCCTCGCTCGTTAACCTCCGCACATATATTTCGACCAATGACCATTGGATCTGTCCGCCCGAGATCCAATGGCTCACGATCATTTCGCTCCCGTTTCCTCTTGATTTCTCCCGCTGAACCGTATCTACCATCCATCCGCGTGATCCAACGGCTGATATTTGTTCCCGTCTTGCCCATTCGTCCGCCATGCAGTCTTCATGTCCATAACCTGTCCTGTGCATCTGAAGGAAGAAGGAGGTTAGTATCCAGTACCCGGCGCATTTGCTCCTCAACAACCGCTTTTAAGAGATAGAATGGCCGAGAAGGAAAGGACCAGCCTCGAGCAATTAAATGCATTTATGAGTTATGGAGCTTCTCTCATGCAACACTCCACCTGTTCAAGAAGGACAACCAAGCAGCATAAAAGATCAAATTCATTCATTAAAGCAGGCAGACTACACCAGAGACTCCATCAGAAAGTTAAAGCGGTTGGTGGTCCATTATGACCCCTCCACGTCCAGAATAGCAAAATATCTTTGTAATGAAACTCTATATATACCCAGAAAATAGATGTAATCAGGGTTGATGGTTGTTGTTTTGATGTAAGGTTCAACTTCTAGAGACTGTAACTACTTTGATACTTGCAGCGTCTGGTCTTCATTTTCAGCTAACACAAGCTTCTTTTGTTGTTAATTGCTCACTTTCCACTTCTATTCTGTTCTAGGTTGTACCTGTTATGCAGTTTTCATGTACTCTGGATGTTTTGCATTAGAGGAGCTGTCATCCTACCTCTGTGTTGAAGTCTAGTATGTATTATTGAATGTGTTATGCAAGTTTTTGTTAACTTAGTGACAGAGAGTTGTCATCCTATCTATGCATTAGGAAATAGATTTGCAGACCCTTTTACTGGTTGCAGCCGACCATCACATGGTCTTGTGCATCTGCTGGTGTGGTCAGTATTCTCCATGTTCACCTAATTCCTTAAACTGTGAGTAATTGGTGGTCTAAAGCCTTGTAGTCTGGGGGTGTTCACCCATGTCTGGAGTTAAGCATAGTAGAAGTGGTTATCTGGCTTGAACAAACATCATTCCTTCCATTCACCCATTCCCAACATTTAGTTGATTTTTGTAATGTTCCCAAGCATCTCCGAGATACAACCTAGGAGAGTTTCTTGGGGTGATAATAGGAAGATAGATATAAATACCATCACCAATCTCCCGCTAAGAACAATCCTTCATACGATGGCCCAAATAGTTGGGGATCAATCTTTGCATGAAGCAACAAAGTCTCATTTCAAGTACGCCATTGATTGTCTAAGTCCCACGGTTTTTAATTGGTGTGAGGAATTGTTGGTCAATATGAAGATGCAAATTTTGAAGTGCAAGTCAGGAAACCTGCAACAATTCGGCTATGGATCCATCCTGGTGACGTTCTTCTTAGAACATGTGCCATTGTTTTGATATCAGTGGATGCATCAGCGACCAGAGATCCATGGTTGATGAGGTGCAGTGAGTTGATGCCTCGATAGGGATGTGGTCAACGGATGTCATTCCCCTAGCATTTTTTGGATGGATGCGACAACACCTAATCATGGTAGATAATTGGGCATACATTCGTACAAATTTTTGAGGAGATCCCTACCTTCCACTTCCACAAGGCGCACAGTGGACAGATGCAGGGAAAAACCAATCTTATTGTTTGTTTGTTTTTGTTTGATTGTTTGTTTGTTTGCTTTTGTTTTGTTTGTTTGTTTGTTTGTTTTTTGTTTTTGTTTGTTTTGGTTTGTTTGTTTTTTTTGTGTATTAAGAATTGACACTTGTTATTTTTGAAGATGTCAGACCAGAGAGACTTCCAGGGGTTTCTCTGATATCCAAGTGAGCAACATGCCAGATAGAGGATTCTCTTTATGAGGAGGGAGTAGACCCGACCGTAGAAGTGGAATGCAATTTGAAAGTCCTGACAAGGGGCATTTCAGAATATACATCGATTGATGAGGTGCCACTGCGATATCAGAGGCATACTGTAGGGGTGCCTGCCAAATTGCCTCGGTTGCTGAACCGAGTCATTAGAGTTGTTCTGTGCTACCATGAGCACCATGTTGGTGGATAACCATCTCTAGGTTTTATTTTCCGCAATTGTGTAGGCTTGAGAAGTCATGTGTCTCAGAACACAGTTTTATTTTGATGTAATAAACTTTTTGCAAACACTATATGTATATGTATATGTATATGTATATGATATGTATATGGATATAGTATATTTATCTATATATATATTATATATCTATTATATATATATATATATATATATATATATATATATATTATTATAATATATATATATATATAATATATATATTAGATATATATATATATATATATATTACATATACATTTTTCCTGTTATGTTCATTATGTGATGGTTTTTGTTTTACATATGTCGCAGATGTCTATTTAATACATAATTAGCCAATGTATCTGTTAATGTGTTCAAACATCTCAAAATATGTTGATAAGTGATATAATCAAAGTCTCGTTCCAATAGACGAACTCGCAAATACATTCTCAAAATCTGATGCTTTTTAACTGAATATTGTTTGTTAAGTTATAGTACAATGAGTTGCGAATAAAGATTAACAACTAACTCCAGAATGCCAAGAGCAATGGCTTCTGACAAAAGCTCAATAACCGCACTATATTCGGCAATGTTATTAGTAGTACGACCTAAACATATCCCTTGTAAATTCACTAACTCACCATTAGGGTCATAGATTGCCCATGCGGTAGAAGATAAATTCTATGTACTATGAAAAGCTCCATCAACAGAACCGACATAAAGGTTCAATGGCATCTGCAAACCAAGTAGAACACATGGTAAGTAGAGGAAAACATGTTTGCAAAAGCAAACAAACACACCAAAACCAAATTGCACACTAATGAATCACACTAATGTATAAAGTATTTACATGAAATCACACGCATAATACTTCTTGAGATAAAGGCCATTTCGGGGCTTAGCCAACTGATTTCCTTCATAGTCAACTAGCTCATAGTCAACTAGCTCATAGGCACCTTTTTGTAATATTTGTTTAACAATGTAAGGCCCATGCCACATTGGTTCGAATTTCCTAGCTCCAATTTATCATTGGCTTGATCATATAACAAGACCAAGTCACCTTCAGTAAAAACATGGGACTTGTTTCTTTTGAGCTTCGATTACTAACGAACAATATGACAAGTTTCATCAAGCCTTTCGAGGTAAAGTAATCGTTCCTCCTCTAGTGAAGTGCCCAGGAGTAATTCGACATCTAGTTTTAATGAAGGAATCTCACATTCAATCGGAAGGGTTGTGTCTAGACCATAGACCAACTAAAAGGGTGTGAATCCAGTTGCAGTCTTAGCTGCGTTTGGTATGCCCACATAGCTGAAAATAGCATAAGGTGCCAATTTCGTTTATGCATCCCAATAGTACGTTGAAGCATTGTAACCAAGACTTTGTTGATTGCCTCAACTTTGTCGTTGGCCTGTGGATAGTAAGGAGTTGAGCTGTCGTGACACGTACCCGACTGAGAAGTAAGCTTTGTCATCGTATAATTTTGAAAATGAGAGCCATGGTAAGTGACAATGGCTCGAGGGACACCGAATCGAGCTATGACGTGATTGAAAAGGAATTGAGTAGCATTTTTACCCTCAGAATCATATGTAGGCATCGCTTCGATCCATTTAGTGAAATAGTCGACGACGATGATGATATAACCATGCCCCTTGGCGGAGCAAGGGTTACATGTCATGAAATCGATACCTCATTTGAAAAAGGGTCCAATAGTAACAACTAGGTGCAAGGGTGTAGGTGGGGCGTGTTGTTTTCAATTATAAATCTGGAATGCATGACATTTATTGACTGCTAAAATGCAATCTTTGAATATCGAAAGCCATAAATAACCAACGTGAAAGGATTTTTTGAGTTGTAAAATATCCCAACATATGACCACCACAAGCCCTAGAGTGACAGTGATTTAAGACTCTCTCAACTTCTTCAAGCGTTAAACATCGACAAAGGATGGAATCAACACCAACACGGTACAAAGTATCCCCAATAATTTGATAAGGTTGGGACTGATGTCATGTATGTTGATGTTCAGAGTTAGATAACTTCGGTCGAAAGGTTTGGGCCTGGAGATAGGTAATGATATCTCCATACCATGGATCGACAGTACTGATGAGGAAGAGAGTTTCGTCAGGAATCAGCTCATCGAATGTAGTAGACGTGATTGCAGAAGATAGGTCACAAATCAACTCGACGAAAACTAGTGATTTCTTTGATCTAGCTTTGGAAAATTCCAAATCGAATTCTTATAAGATAACAATCCATTTAGAATACTTCCCCCCCAGCAACTGACGAGCCAGAATGTATGTCATGGGGTTGCAGTCACAAATCACAATGGTTTTTCATAAGAGAATATAGTGTCGAAAGCGTTGAATAGTGTGAATAACTACTAAAGCCAGTTTCTCGACATGGGCATATCGAGTTTCAACATCAAAAAGATATCGACTCAAGTAATAAATCATGTGTTCATCTCCATCATCATTGTCCTAAATAAGTACCATAGAAAAAGTACTATTAGCAATGGCCAAGTACAAGAAATAATCACAATGATAATTTGGGGGATGTAGTAAAGGAGAACTAAAGAGGGCATTCTTCAATGCATCAAAGGATTTTTTAGAAACTTCATCGCAAATGAATGGGATCCCTTTCTTTAACAAGTGAGTATATTGCTTGACAAGTTCAACATAATTTGGGGCAAAACGACAAAGGAAAATCACTTTCCTTGTAAACTCTGCAACTAATGTAAAGAATATGGAGGGAGGAAAATTCATGATGGCCTGCACTTTAAGGGGATTGATCTGGATTCCTTCCTTGGATACAACAAACCCTAAGAGAGGACCAGATTCGACTCAAAAGACACACATATGGATATTCAAACAAATATTGTAGTGTCGACAACAAAGAAAGATCTCTCGTGGGTGATCAGGATGGTCGTGACACTTAACAAAATGTGCTTGTAAATCATCGAGATATGGTTGAACGGTATCATTAATATCATGAAAGGCATAAGACATTGCTCATTGGAAGGTAGTGCTAACATTCTTCAGACCAAAAGGGAGTTTTTTGTAAGAAAAGGTTCCCTAAGGACAAATGAAAGCAGTTTTATGTTGATTTGTGGGGAGAATTTTAATCTGATTGTATGGAGAAAAATCGTCCATAAAGGAAAAAATCTCACTTCCGGCACATTCTTCAATGATTTGTTGTATAAAGGGAGTCAAATAATTATCTTTAGGACATGCTTGATCGATATCACGACAGCCAAAACAAACGCGGATAGTTCCTTATTTCTTAGTCACATGAACAATATTCGAGACCCAATATGTCAATAGAATGGGATAAATGAAACCAACTTTAAGAAGCTTGTCAACTTCTCTCTTTATGTCGGCTGCCTTTCTAGGGTGCATGGGACGAAGACGCTGATGAACAAGCTTCACATTCAGATAAGTAGGTATCTCATGCAGTACTATACTTGGATCTATGCCAGGCATCTCTTCGTACGACCAAGCAAAGACATCACAAAATTCTTTGAAGAGTGCGGTATAAATCTTAATCTCATCCAGAGAACAAGAAACTCCAATATGGATATTTTCGACAATCCTTGGTTTGATAGAGATGTCGATAGGTATTGTAGCTGAAATGTTTCCCATGTTTCCTTCAGACAACACTTTATGAACCAAGATAGGTGTTTGAAGTTGATGAGTCAGTACATTGGAAACAAGGGTTTCTAGACAAGAAGAAATCTCACCAAAGCTTAGGAGAAACAAGGAATGATAATGGGCATCATTCCATGGAGTTTCCTCGAGAGACATCACTTTTTTTATACTCTCATAATTTGGAAATGTCTCATTTAAAGGATAAGGAGAATCCCAAGAACCGAACCAGGGAGATTGTGAATATGCGTCTAGACTCATACTGAAATGATCATGAATTTCAGAAGTTACTACAAAAGCTGAAACGACAACCTAATATGCTTGCTCAATGGGGCTAAGTGGCATAACATCGCCAAAACTGTCAATCTTATCAAGACAGGAAGTGACCCAAGGATTTTGACAAGTCGAGACCATGTTAACTGAAGCGACGTTCAGAGGTGGAAGGGAGAAAGTTCCCACAAGGGAAGATTCTTTGAAAAGACCCACCCCAACAGTCTCATAAGGAATATTAGTGTTCCCAACATATGACAAATTACCATTTGAGGAGTTGGAAGAGAAAAAGGCAAGTTGATCGACAGTGACTATTTTCCCTTAGTGAGGAAAATGGAGCACATGAAATAGGGTAGAAACCACACAAAACATTGCATGGGTCCAATTACGACCAAGTAGAAGATTGTAACTTAGATTGGCATCGACAACTTCTACTTCCAAGTTAACGATTTTTCCTTCCAATCGAATTGGCAAGTCATTGAGAATACCATATGGACGAGAACCTCTAACATCAAAAGATTCCAATGTATTAGGGGACTGGTTGAGAGGTGGAGAGCCAATAGCTTTCCAACATGAAAGGGACATGATGTAAGTAGAAGCACCCTCATCAATAACAATCCTATGAATAGTCTTCCCTTTGATAACAACTTGTATCAAAAATGCAAGTTGATGTGGGAGATGAGGAACGTGGATTTTGAGATAAAAATTAATCAGATTTGAATCTGTAGGATCAATCCCTCCTATGGCAGATAGTAATGTTTTTCTTTGCGATGGACAAGTCTGAAGGACTTCCAAAGCTGACATTGTCGAAGGCACTTGAGCTAAATCTTTCACAATATTATAATGTTGAGCAACTCGCACATTCGAATTATAAGATGACTTCCAAAGAACACCTTTGGGAGGTGGTTGGATAATGGAATCATTACTAGGTCGTTCAATATGAAGAGGACTAGAATTGGGCAGAGTGGAGGTAGAAGGCGTATTAGTGGCATCATTTTCCACAATCAGTTTGGTAGGAGTATGATAATACTTTGATCGAGTAGCAACAGAAACAGGTGTCGTACCACTCATAAAAACTTGAGAGCCTGAAGATGTAGAGGGTTGAGGTTAATCTACCAATGAAGTATGTTGTTACAGAAAGGATTCTTTCAACACGGTCAGTGTCCCTGGGTTTCCTTTTAATAGACGACTAACCTTAGCACGACGGGGACAATCCTTGGCATAATGATCTTCATCACATATAAGACAAGGATATTTTGGCTTACATTTGGATGCATCATCAACAGACGGTTTAGGAGGATCCTGTTTAGGGGTATCAGATTTAGCCTTACCTTTACCCTTCTTTTTTCCTTTCAAGGGTTTGTCTGCTGTGATAGATTGGACAACATTTGCCTCAGAAGTTTTACCATGATTTTTGGGAGTATTCGAAGGAGGAGAAGGTGCAGTAGCTGGAGTAGATTTCTGTTTCATAGTAGCAGAAAAAGAATTACTAGAAGTTTGAGCTACTGACCCAATAATACCATCAACGAGTGGTGTCTCTGCAACTTTAGAAAATGTCGAATCAGTCGAAGGTCGCAGAGCACCGGGTAAGAGATCATAAAGCATGCCAGATTGCAAATATACCAAATCTAGATACTGAGCATGGGTGATGACTTGTTCTTCAGTCACACGGACACCCATAACTATGTCTTTGGCAATTTGATTAACGAATGACTTAGTAAACCATTCGGTTAAAATCTCATCAGGGATTTCGACTCAATAAGATGGCGTCAACTTTTCCATTCATGGATGTGATCAGAGATGTGGGTAGCAATATTTTTATTTCAAATATGCTAGGAGATGGGTATTATTTTCATACCAAATTGGTAACTGGGAGTGAGTAAGAAAATCCAGAGCCAAATTGTTGAAATCTTGAAAGGCACCTTGAGGTAATTCGATGTACCATTTGGCAACAACACTCGTTAGAGTTCGTTGGAAAAGACGCAATCGAATTACCAGAGGCCAATACAATGAATGAAGTATTGGGTTGTTTTTGAACCTTGACACATTAGGTAACTCTAATGTAGCTAAAAATGGAAATTAGGGATTAAAAGGCATGAAAGGCCTTTGATAAGGTCTAGATTGAGGATTCCAACCTTGTTGGCATTGATTTTTCCCACATAGTGGCGCATTTTGACCATAGGTATTTTGATACTGCTGGCACTGGGAGGAATTTTTACCATACAAAGGTTGAGCTTGTCCCCACATAGGCGGGTTCTGACCTAGAAAAGTTTTATATCGACCCGACATAGGCCATTGAGAACCATAAGAGGGATAAACAACTTGTGAGGAGTATTGAGTATAGGGTTGATACAACGATTAACCTTGCTGCTGTAAAGGTTGAACTTGCTGCTGCAATGGTTGACCCTATTGATACAAGGTTTGACCTTGTTGCTATAATGGTTGCCCTTGCTGCTGCAATGGTTGTTGAGAAGACCCTTGCTACACATAAGGTCCTTGATGTGCAAAAGGTCCTTATTGTTGATAGGTTCCTTGTGGAATTTGATAGGTTCCTTGCTGATATTGATAGGTACCTTGCTGTAAAGGGTTACCAGCTCCTAAAGGATAAGTTCCAGAAGCAGACTGAAACTGATGAGACAATCTAAATGAGGGATTAGGAGCAAACTTCATTTGGAATCCTAC
The DNA here is from genome assembly GCA_000404065.3 of Pinus taeda. NCBI lineage: Eukaryota > Viridiplantae > Streptophyta > Pinopsida > Pinales > Pinaceae > Pinus > Pinus taeda. The sequence continues at coordinate 35,257 of APFE030352550.1, forward strand.
CTGTTGATTGAAAGGTGGATTTTGAGGTTGTTGTGAACCATAAGGAGGGTATGATGACTGGTAAGGTATTTGAGCCGAAAGACGCTACTATTAAGGAATTTGACCATATCTAGAAGAAATATTACCAACAGTTTGACTTTCTCCCATAACATGAGTTTGGGATCCACACACATAGGTTCCACGAGAGACAGGAGGTACATATGGAGGAGGTGGTTGCCCCCCATGCAGTGGGATAGGGGTGGTACATATTTCCCACTCAATGGATGAGGTGTAACCATTATAGAGGTTGAAAGAGGAGTTGAAGAACCTATAGGGACATTAGCTGTCCCAACCATGGCTATAGGTTGAAAAGGAACCAAAGAATCCACAATTTGAATAGGAATTTGGGAAGCCACGTTCGAAACGAATAGGCCAAAGGTAAGCGTGACACCACATGACCATATCGAATGATGATAAAGTGAAGACGCACTTGGAGTACCTGAAACTAAATGACTAAGAGAGGTATAACTGGTGGGAATAAAGGTTCACTACTTTCAAGTGGTGGAGTTAGACCACTCCCCATATGAGGAGAGGACACACATGGAAAGCCTTCAGGTGGAAAGTGATATTCAGATTCATCACCGATACCAGGAGTATGGGTGGCTGAGACTTTCGGAGTAGGATCTCGAGGAGAGGTTGGAATCTCACCTTTTGATGCCGTGGGTGAAACAATTGACGAGGAGAAATATACAATGAATGAGGAGAAAGTTCCAAAGGTATATCGGGTTTATCAAATAGACTATATGTGTGTTGATGAGATATTATCAAAGGATCATAAAGTGGATTCGGGGGAAACACCAAAAACTATTGAGAAACGTCAGGACTTTCTAGGCCAGACTCGTGAGATGATGACAATGACTCTCGAGGTGGAGGATGAGAAGCAAGGGGTTGAATACTCAGGACAACTCCGAGTTCAAAACCTTGATCTTCAAGTGACTGTGGAATCTCAGGGTGGACTCCTTGTGATGACCCTTTAGTGTTAAAATGTGAAGGAGATATGTAAGGCGAACTCGACGGTTCTACCACGATGACCTTTTCTAGAAAACAAAAAAGAGAGGAGGTGATTTATTCAAGCTTCAATTAAAATTTATCATTAATAGGCATAATGAGTCCAAGGAAAACTGCATGTGTAAGACATGTTATCATGGGCAGTAAATTTTAGAACTTAAAAACAAAAAATAAATAAAAAAGGATAATCTAGGCAAGAGGGTTTACCAAGTATCTGTGAACTGCAATATACACCTTAGCTGGAACCAAGGACTTAACGTACGTCGGCCAATATCCCCAAATGTTGGTTCGGTGTATCACGTTTACAAGGCGGTTGACTCAGTTACCTGTGGCTAAAGGATAGAAACCTAGTGGGGTCTCCCAATATATACACAACGGTATGGGGAGCACAAGTTTGTGTTAGTGTTGTCTATTGTATAACCGTTCAATGAGAGCATTCCCATATACTTTCCATACATGGAGCACCTCTGACATACCCGAGAGTACTAGAGAATGATCCTATGTACTTACGTACATGAAATGATATTTCACCCCTGGGATACAATGCTGCTAGATAACGACAACTGCTAGGTTTATAGATGCTGTAACACATCTCTAGCCTAGACCTCTAAATGTTTGTTTTAAGTTCCAAATGCTCCTTAGGTTAATTGAGTAAATGTTAACATTTATCTTGAATTATGTTTCAATTTTGGGCTCAAAACAATGTCACCTGAATCCCGAAGATGCAACTATATGAGAAAAGGAAAACTTTCCACTTCGATGAAAACTAGACTAATCAAGGGAAGAAATTTCAATCTATAATGCACCAAACAACCTGCCTTCCACTAAATTTCACTTTTGCTTTGCAAATGCAATGTTCAAAAGTAAAAATGATCTTCACTTTTCACTATCCTAAATGCAACTTTTTGGAAGTAAAATAATTTTCACTTTTACTAAGATGCACTTACATAAATGATGTTTTTGAATACTTTAATGCAACTAATGCAAAATGAAAATTTGATTCAAATGCTCTAATGCAACTAATGCATCAACCAGAGCAACAACAAATCCAATTCAAAACACTTAAATGAAAATATCTTTCACTTTCTTTTTCTTTTGAACATTTAAACAATGCACTATTTTCAGCCTGCAAAATCAAACAATGTAATCTATGCTTGATTAAAAACAAAGATGATTTCCAAATGCAAATGACCTAATGCAACTTGAAAACAACTTTGTGAAATACGAACTAAAACAAATGCAAGCTGATGTTTTCAATGATTTCCACATAAAATAAGACTCAATCAATCAGCAAACCAGTATCTCAGTGACAAAAACAAAGAGCAAGTGATGACTAATTGACCTAGAAACCCTAGAGCTCAACCAAATTTCACTTCGAGAACTTCAAAGCCAAGGAGACTAATTTGTTAATTAACCAAGACAACCAAACAAAAACACTGGAAAATCCAAACACAAAGGACAGGAAAAGATCTTCAAAGGCCGGGACACACTGGATTCTAGGGTAGAAACTCTATTTTTTCTCAAATCTCTGAGATCAGCATGGCTGTTAAAGCCAAACCCGTGCTGAAAGTGGTTTTAGCGTGAATTTTTAAGGAAAAACGCATTGGTAGAGTGACTGTTCAGGTAAAAAACGCATTGGGCGAGAAAATTGGGAAAAGATGAAAGGAATTTCAACAAACAGTCCAGACCTAACACTCTAAAGCAATGATCATTCAATGTGCAGACCTATACAGGCTCAAACTAACTGGTAATTCAATGGCCAGTCAAACTGATCAAAAGACTAAATCAAGGAAAGAGATTGAAGAGGTTATAGCTTCCCCAGTGGAGTCACCATTTTGTTGTGAATATAAATCCCCTCTATGGACATAGGCAATATCTCTAGCCCAGTTAGTGGGTCTAGCAACAAACTGAACAAACTAATGTAAACTTTCCTAGCTTATGTTTAAAAATGCTGAGAGAGAGAAACCTACCTCGCTCTAATGCTAATTGTCCAATCCTTTGATGATGACTTTGATATCTAAGCTTCCAGGCTCACCCCTTACTTGTTCCTTATATCTGAATATCTACAAGAGAGATCAAAGGACAATACAAGATACAAGAGCATACGTAGCGTATATCAAACATAAACTACTCGATAGATCAAGGAGTATCAAGCTAAATGCATAAATATTTAGACATTTATGGAATGTGAACATCAAATGTATATATTAATGAATCAAAAGGGAAGCATACAATCATTGCCTTGATGTTGGAGACATCATTTTGGTGGATGTCTAAGTCCAAGCCAAGAGTCTTCAAGCACTCCTTCTCCAATTTAGATGGGCAACATTTAGGCACAATCTCATCATAGGAATGCAGGCAATCAATGATCAACCATTTGGGGATGGAGGGGATTTGATTTATAGGAAGGGAGAGGGAGTTAGGGATCCACAAAAGAGGGAGGAAGGTCCACATATCAAGGGGAAGGGCCTTAAGGTAGGATTAAGAGCTCCAAATGGGAGAACTTGACCATATCTCTACCCAACAACATCCAACTTGTTATTTCTCGAAGTTTCTAGCATACAAAACTTCTCCTCCATTTTGAGAAAACCTGCAAGAAGAGGTTCAATGCGGGATTTCATATCAAAACCTGCACTGACAGTGCTAGGTCAAAGAACTGCAACATGCCATCAACACAGGAAAGCAGTGGAGCAAAGAGTGTTGGTCCTGAAATTTAGGGTTTTAGTCAACCTTCTCCAGAATTGACTTAGGTTAGTTTTTCTTCCATTATTTAGGGATGTTTTAGTATGTGTTTCATTATGAGTATACTTCACAGTTGTCAAAATTTTGGCACTTCAAGATGTGGAACAAGAAGCGAACAAGAGGTGTGAAAAAATATTGTGCAACAAGCCTCCCCCATCCATTTTGTACTCCTTCCCGACACTCGCACTCTTACCCAAAAATGAACACTACTAGATTTGGAAATTTGCTCAACCATTGGGATCACTTCCCAACAAGTTGCACTACCTCCCTCTGCCTCTTATACCTACTTTCTATACCTTCGAGAAATAGATCCGACCACAGGAAACTAAAACATGGTCTCTTTGGTAACTCGCACTAGGTAAATTAGCTACTCGCACTAGTTGATGCATCCTCCTTCTCTGCAGATAAATCAATCCCCTTCCTTCCTTTGGAAATTGGAAACATCGTGGAAATTTTCTCCATAAATGTTCCTCCTAAATCTCTGCTGAATACCTCGCTATTGGTGTCTCCCTAGCTTCAGCTGCACCCTTGCTAAATCACTGCAATTAGATAGTTGAATTGCTCTCTCAATAAACTATATCTTCTCCAACCCCATCGACCCAGCTTTTATAATATTTTGTTGGGAAACCAACACCCATGATCACATCTCAATCGATGGTTATGATCATCTTGAATCTGTAAATTAAATTTTCCATAAGTTTATAGAGAAAAAATGATCTCCCTCAATTAATATGATTTAATTAACAATTTTTCCTAAGTTAGACTCAGGGAATATTTAATTATTGGCTAATTAATATAATTGAGGTGTTTCTAAGGTTTTTTTCACGAAACATTTTTCAAGTTTTGGATATCTCATGTTCCTTAGCCTCTTAGACACCATAGAGACTATAACACATGTTCGTTGCTACCCAAATAACTAACACTCCCTCTTAGTGAGGAAGGTGTTTTCCACTACTCCCATATGCTCTCTGAAGTAAACAAAATTTACCATAACCAAGGCTTTCTTGAGTATATTTGTTATCTGCTAATATGTGGGAACATGCTGTAGTCAAATTGATCCATGTTGTTGGTGTCTGATATTTGTGATACAACTGATTCCCATAAATAACAAACCTATGGTAATTTTATTCCTTCACTTCTGCTAGTTGATTTGACCTCTTAGAAGTTGCTCAACCCCTCCAAATCAATTCAGCCTCCCTCTTAGACCTTGAATTGACCTCTGCAACTACGTACCAAAAATTCACTACACCTCTTCGACAAACTCACATTGTTAGGAAAATAACTCTACCTCCATTGGAAATCAACCCATCAAACTAGGTACTACTCCTCCTCTGCAAATTGATCTGACTAGCAAAGTACCTTATTTCCCTGACAACTCCCTCTGCCTCAGTCAACTCAAACTACTAGAGAGATTGAATCCTCCTTATGCATATAGATCTCCCTCTATCATTGAGAAGCTGGAAATATCTGCGAAGAAACCAACTCTACTAATCACTGTCCACCATGTTATTGTGTTACTTTGATCTCACACTAATATATTAAGTCTCTACAAATGTCTCTCAAATGTTTGACTGCACTTTGCTTCCACTGCAATTGGCCCCGCACTCTCTCCCGAGCATCTGACTGCGCCTTTATTGACCTTTTTATCTTCTTGCTACTTTGATACTTGGGCTCTCGTAGCAAAGGTAATGGTCCAACTTAGGGATCGCATACTCAACAACTAGTTCTGATCCACCAATCAATCCCTCCTTGGCTATGATCTAGATCTCCTTTCTACTCCTTACTCGATCTAACATATTAGAATGTCATACTCCTTCTCCACTTGGAGGAACAATTGTACGATTGCTATAAGTGCAAATTCGTCCTTCAGTTTGGAAGACATATATTTGGTCTCTATCAAAGTTGTTGTCTACTTCCCCTTCTTGTCCTTCTTCTTCTTCTGACACTGGCTGACATAGTGACCAAAGTCACCACAACCAAATCACTTGACCTTCGAGAAATCTTTCTTCTTCTTTTCTCCTCTAGACTCTTATCCCTAGATAAGACCATTCTTCACTTTTCCTTTTACTGCAAGGGAAATGTTCTCCTCCTCCTTCACCTTCTTTGTCTTCTCACCACTATTGGTAGTGTCCTCGACCAAGTTGATCCTCAGCTCCTCTTGAGTGAAATCACTCCATAAGCGTTCCCAATCTGGAACCTTATCACACCCATAAACCACTTGGACAAACGTACACCATTCCTTAGTAAACCTGTTGAGTGCTATACACACTAGCTCATCATTTGTTGGCTTCTCTCCTACTACAGAGAGTTCATCTCTGACACCTTGAATATTGGTGAGATAGGTGGTAACATCTTCACCCATTTTCATCTTGACCATCCTCAACTTCTCTTTGAGGATCATATTCCAATTCTCTAATGGATCTTGGTACAACTTGACTATGGCATCCCACATGTCCTTTGTTGTAGTCTTCTCTATGATACACAAAATGATATAATCTCAAATACCATCGAGAAACATCCTCTTTGCCTTGGTGTTATCCCTCATGTAGTCATGAAACTGGATGGGATTTGTTGGTACAAGTATTACTCATGTAGCAAACTCCTTGAGACCATGCCCGTCCAATAGAAACAACATCTTGGCCTTCTAGATACCAAAGTTTGAGGCTCCATCCAAACTGTCATGATCTCCCAATCCTATTGTGGCAATCTCTAGAAATTCTATGAACTAAAAAACTGGAGAAATTATTAAACTAAGTTTTGAAACCCTTGTGTGATTCTCTTCCTTGCCCTGCACCGAACTTTTACTGCAAAACCCTTATGCTGCAAACCCTTTGTGCTAGATCTACTTTGTGAAATTTAATTTGCCTCCAAAAACCCTTTATGACAACCTTAATGTCTGCTACTGCTCCTTGAGACAACTTAGACTTCCTTCGATTCACTTCTATAGTCTGGAAATCAAATTGCTGCATTTGAAATTTAGTGTTTCAGATCTCCCTCTAAATTACACAAACCTCGTTAGAGCCTCTCTGATCCGATTTGCTCTGATACCATGTGAAATTTCCATGATTGCGGTGACTAGGTACTATTCTCCTAACTTATGTAGTTTATTTGTCTTCTATTAATTTTATTAACGACAAAAAACAAATAATCCACTATTGTAATCTTCATAAATAAAAATGTTTCGGAAAATAAAATAGTGAATTTGAGAAATATGCACACACAAATAATAATTTTGACACCGTTATTTTTGGACAAATGTTCCTAGAAAAGCCCTGAAAGGAAAACCATTATAACATATGAGGGTTTTATTATTATTCAACAATTTGAGAAATTACAACTAGTTTTCATACAGTGGCAAGCCTTTGGTAATTGATAATTTCCACTGACAAGAATAATTGGAGACTCTTTGTCTCCCTCTGCAATTGATCTGCCTTCCTTTTTCTAATTCACTCTCCTTCTTGACACTCGCACTCTTGCCAAAAAATGTGCATTACTGGCTCTACAAATTTGCTCAGGCACTAGGATCACTTCCCAACAAGTTGTATTTCCTCCCTCTACCTCCTAGACCCACTCACTCTACCTCCGAGAAATAGATCCAGCCACTAGCCACTGAAACGTGGTCTCTCTAGCAACTCGCGCTGGGAAAACTGGCTATTCGTATTAGCTGATGCAACCTCCTTTGCAAATAAATCAATCCCCTTCCTGCCTTTGGAAACTATAAATAACTATGGGAATTTTCTCTAGAAAATTTCCTCCCAAATCTCTATTGAATACCTCACTACTGGTGTCTCCATTGCTTCAATTATGCCCTTACTGAATCATTGCAACTGGGTAGTTGAACTGATCACCCAATAAATTCTATCTTCTCTAACCCCATTGACCCTGCTCTCATAATCTTATGTTGGGAAACTAGTGGTCATGATCACATCTCAATCGATGGCTATGATCATCTTGAATTTGTCAATTAACTTTTATAGAAGTATCTAAAGCAAAATTGATCTCCCTCAATAAATCTGAATTAATTAACCAGTTTTCCTAAGTTAGATTTATGAAATATTTAATTATTGGTTAATTAATTTAATTGAGGTGTTTCTAAGGTTTTTCTCACGAAACCTTTTATGGGTTTTGGAGATTTCGTGTTCCTTAGCCTCTTAGACACCATGGAGATTGGACACTTATTTGTTGCTACCAAAAAACTAACACCTACAAGATTTTAAAGTACCCTAATAGTTAAGGAGATCAAAACCTAATCCACATGAGCCCCTTGAAAATAGACGAGGCCTAAGACAATAAGGGTCTCGACCAAAGACAAAGAAGGAAAAGATGGAGGGTTATCATGGCTCAAACAAGAGGAGGAATCTCTAGAAATCAAATTGCACTTGCATGAACCTTAAGATCATAAATATCTAAACGATGCCCCCATCCCCACCCTTGAAATTTTCCTCATGAAGAGAATTTGAGCCTTTACCCATTATAGAAAGTCTCACCTTAGAAACCTTAGAAGCCAAAGAAACAAGAGAAGGAAAATAATTGCATTCCTTACCTAAAGATACAACCAAATTAACAAGGGAATCCCAAATCAAGCTAAGTTGAGCTAGTTGAAATGTTGATAAGTCCATATCCTCCACCATATCACAATGGTAAAGACAACCTCCTAGAGCCTTCGAGACACCAAGATCAAATGCTAGTGGGATGTCATCAATATTTAAAAATGTTCCGCAACATCAATTGAGACTATAACACTAACACTCAAATTGGGCATGGGATTCACAGTTAAAGGCATTTGTGAGAACTCAAGAATGATGCGATCCTCTCGACCACAATACCCAACAAACTCACTCCATATGTGCAACCTCAACTTTGGTTTCCATAAAGAATTTGTAGAGGAAAGTTGTGACATTTCTTAAGGCCTCATATTGGGCTTTGGTGATGCACTGGGGTATTTGTTGGAGAGAAAAATGATTGATAAAGGAGGAAGAACCCCTATTGAACCCATGCTTGTTGGATTAAAGGCCAGGTCCATTATTGATAATCTTCACAAAAATGTGTTTGTAGTTGACATAAAATACAGAGGGTTGAATATGAAGAGTAGGAGCTAGGGTGTATGAGTTTTGGAGGTATTGAATAATGGTAGTAGTGAAGGCCACCCTTCCTAGGTTAGGAGCCAAGGGAGCCTCAATCTAGGCCTTTATTCTTCCATGGATAGCCAAAGGCTAGGCACGTTCCCAAACATTAAAAGGGGTCAAGGTTGGAAGATAAAAGAGCCATATCTAAAAAGACAAGTAAGATTTAATCGAGTCAAGTGACATAGGAGGATAAGGATCTTAGATGTTTGGGGTTGCAAATGACGAGGTATTAGAAATAGAGGCTGCAAAACACTGCATTGGAGGGAAGCGATGGAGTGAAGGGCTAGAGGGTGGGTTGGAAACCTAAGATGAGGGAATGAAAACTTATGATGAATTCACTCTCTCCAAATAATCTGGTCTCCAACTTCCAGAATCAACTTGTTTCAGAAAACAATATAGAGTAATAAAACTAAAAAGGGTTGAAACATAAAGCAAGAACTTTAAAATTGAAACATTTCCCAACAAAATCAAAGTTGAGTTGTGGGAGCCAACCTTAAGAGGGAGGCCACCACCATTGTTGCACATTGAATCTTCATTTGATGGTAAAAATCGTGTGCCTTTGTAATTGGAAGTAGTCATAAAAAGCCTAGTCCATGTTTATTCCATGTTGGTGCGTGACACCAACTCCCTTCCTAATTTATGCCTATAATTGTAGGGTAGCAGTAAATTAATCACGTCTGTCCTTCACCATTCCCAACTTGTCATGACATGAACACGTTTCAAGATGCACTATATGCTTCTCCAAGCACGTAGGGGGTATCTTGGTCCCAACGTGCAAAACTCCATCCAAGTGAGGAGAGGAATGATATTGATAGAGTAGTACAAACAAGTTTCATGCAGTGCATTAGAGTTATTTCACATAGCCTTTGCAAAGCATGGACTTAGTGGCATAGCATATACACATCACAAATTAAATGACCTAGTGTCATAGCATATACACATTACAAATTGACCATTTTCTAATCACTCAACATAATGAGAAGTAAGATCAACATTTTTAATTTAAAATCCAATAAAAATATTTTAAAATGATAACATCACAATATCAATTATTAACATTACACAATTTAATTGTAATAGAGGTATTTGAAGCTGAGGATGAACCACACCTTGTCTTGAGGATGAACCATATTAGTTGGTTCGAAACTTCGACCAAATATTAATGATGTGATTAATCTGAAAAACTTTCATCTACCATATTTGAAACTGTCAAATTCATTTTTAACAATAAAAATAATAAATAAAAAACTTACAAATTACAATTAAAAAAATTATATAATCAAATTCTAAAGGCACCATTTTTTTTTTTAATTAAATGATTCAAAATCTTGAAAACTTGACCATAAATACGACATACGGACCTCCAATAAAATTTGCTAGCCGGAGGGGCCACTACCGGATGTGCAAGAAGGTTTCTAAAACCCAATGTTTAAAAGACGTGATGGAGGTGGGAATGTTTGAGATGGATCTCGAATCCTCAAATCAATCCTTGTTGCAATACCTTCATAATCAACAAATATTAACTTTTTAATTTTCTAGGTCAAATAGGACTGAATGCAGGACCGGCAGGTGTCGACTTCCTTTGCCATTCCACCTGCAATCGCCGGCGCCTCCTCCATATCTCATTTCTTTATTCCCCCCAGTCTTAATCCAACCTAAAAGAGGTCATATGGAGAACATTCCCATGCGACCGTAAGTCATCTGGATGAAGGTGGTAGAGAGCACTCAGCCCCAGCTCATTCATGTGCTCCCCCCCGGCTTTGAAACTTTTTGTTTTTCCTCTAGTGTTTTAACCCAACCCTCGCTTTACACTCAAGACTTTACTTCCCTCTGCAATCAAATATTTTCCTTCCCGGCGGACAGAAGCCTTCGGAAGAAAGGAGGCGATCGATTCTACAGTTAACGTTTCCTGCTCTCAGACATGGCAGTAAGTTCCCACGTTCCCTTGCTTACATTCATGCCGATCTTCTGAACTTAACAGCACCCCTTTTGATCCCCATTTTGCAGTATCTGGACTTGCATCATTGACAGGGTTCTACAATTAAGGGTTAGGGTTTATAATTTATTTTGTGCTTTGATGCAGACTGAAAGGTTATTTAAAGACGATGCCAGGGACGAGAAGGGTGAACGGGCCAGGATGGTAAGTATCTCCTCTGATTGCCGGTTTTTGTTCTTTTTTTCGTGTGATGGTCAGCTCGATACTCATGGAATCCATTTCAGGATGTCAAAGAAGTTATCTTTGTATGATATAAGTTTGTCGTTCTTATTGTTGACCTCGAAAACAAAAATGGGCATTTCCCACTATAACTTCTGAAGGCCATTGATGCGAAGACTGACGCGTATTGATAAGTGACTATGTGATGCTTGTTGATGTAGGCTTCGTTTGTTGGTGGCATGGCAATAGCCGACCTTGTAAAGACGACTCTAGGACCGAAAGGGATGGTAATGCTTTATGATTTTCCCTTTTCCAATGTTGCATCTTTTGATGCTTTGAAAATGCAATCTCCATACCATGAAAGCTATAGGTGCAACCGAGATTTATGTGAAAGACATTACTATAAATATAATATTTCACGTGCTAAACATTTCTGCTGCACGAGCCTTTCGGATTATTATTTTAAATACAGCATCTGTAGGGTGCGTGGAATGATATTTGATGCTTTTTCTATATTCTTGCGGGCCGTGCAGGACAAAATTTTGCAATCCACAGGCAGGGGACATAGTGTCACCGTTACAAATGATGGCGCTACTATATTGAAATCGCTTCACATAGATAATCCCGCTGCCAAAGTAATGGTCGGTATCCTTGTTTTAAACCCCAGATTTAGAATTCAAGGATAGATAATGTCTATCATTATAACTTTTCTTCTAGTTTACTTAACCTTATGATCGACAAGACATCTCGAAAGTCCAAGATGATGAGGTAGGAGATGGAACCACTTCAGTAGTTGTTTTGGCTGGCGAGCTCTTGCGAGAGGCAGAAAAACTAGTAGCAATGAAGATTCACCCTATGACAGTTATCTCTGGTAAGTTGAAGATCCACCCTATGACAATTATCTCTGGTAAGTTGAAGATCCACCCTATGACAATTATCTCTGGTAAGTCCCGGGATCCCAGGCATCGTAGTGGATCATGGTGATAGCTTTCTGCTGATTTATTTTTAGGTCAGAGGATCAGTGCATGACATTTGATTGATTAGGTTGGTATAACTTTGGGTATGGGTATACGAAAGTAATAGAAGATATCTAGCAGGAACAACTAATTGATTAGAGCTGGACGTATCTTTCTGTTAATAAAGCTGTTGAGGTGGATGCACTAGAATTAATTGTGTATGTTTGAAGGCCAATTTCCAGTTGCAAGATGTCCGATGAGTTTATACAAGGAGCATTGGCACTATGCCTTGTTTAGTCTAACTTTATATTTTAAAAACTTTTGGAATATTATGATATATTTTTTCAGTGTAAGACAACTTTTTAGTGCAAGTCCAATTGTTATAGCGGCATATATTTTTAATCATTTGATTTATGAATTGGCTGCAGGTTATAGAATGGCTGCTGAGTGTGCTCGCAATGCTTTAGAACAGCGGGTTTGGGACAACAAGGCAAATTCAGGTAATAAAGTATGCCTTTAATTTCCATTTTTAGAATTGAAACTAATGTTTTAATCAAAATATAACGATGATTGTAGTATAAATAAGTGCATTCAGTGTCAATACAGGGGGAAGAAGGAACTTTTTAGAAGTTTTGTAAACGAGTGCATTGTTTGTTAGTGATTGGTAATGTGTGTAATGGGCCTTATAAGATTTGGCTATAACTTTTGTTGCTTGATTGACTAAATTCTTTGGCAAATTATGCCTGATACAGAATCCTTCCGGTCCGACCTGATGAATATTGCAATGACCACACTCAGTTCCAAAATCCTTGCACAAGACAAACAACATTTTGCATCATTGGCTGTTGATGCAGTGATGCGACTGAAGGTAATCACAAGTTTGGGGGTCTCTTCTTTGGTTGGAGGTGTGCTTTGGAATGGAAAGGCCAATTTGCTTGTCGGGGGGATAGGCAACAGTAGGCATAGTTGTCAATATTTTTCTGTAGTAGCTAGTGTCTTTCTACATCTGCAGGTTACTAGAAGCTAGGTTTCAACATGTATTAATTCTAACACTGTATAAATCTTTAGTCACTTGGGCTCATGTTAGTCTTGTTCCTGATTTTGTTGTTTAGCTGTTAACAGTTGAGATTCTGCCTAGGCAATTTGATCTAATTTACAAGTTTCTTGTAATCCAGTAGTTTATGTTGTGCATCTCTTGCGCAAAATAATATATTTTTTCATTGTTCTTCAGGGGAGTACAAACTTGGAATCAATACAAATCATCAAAAAAGCAGGAGGGTCTTTAAAGGACTCTTTTCTGGATGAAGGGTAATGTGATTCATCGTATTCCTTTGTCTGAATGCATTAAGAAGCTATGGGATGAATAAATAGTACTTGCATTGTTGTGTATTAGTGCATGCTGCTAGACTTGTAAAATGTATTCCATGGCAGAAGCTTGAAGATCTAATTCTGCAAGACAAGGAAACTGTTAAAATGCTTCATATTATTTTGTAAGTGCCACCTAATAAATACCATGATTAGTGGAAACTTGACAACTCTAGGGGATAGGATCTCTATCCATGACCACAACCAACCTGGATGAACCACTTCAATGAGGATGTTAAACATCTCACTTTGCTCGGTGGGGAATTGAACTCTGGTGGGGTGAGTATCTTGGATCACCAACCCTTCTTGACTAACCAGTAAATCTCTTGGTGACAAGAAGGTGCATTTGATTTTAGGTTATTTAAAAATTCGATGTGCGTTCACTTTTACACTTTCTTTGATGGTACACATTGGCATTTTAGTCTGTTTGTATTACTTAGATGCTATTGCACGAGTTTCCGGTACGTGGGTACTTTGGGTACATGGGAACGAGTATCTGGTACGAGTAGAAGTTTTGCCCAAATTTATAGGAAACGTCAAGTTGGTGAGCGACAATAATATAATATATAAAAAAATTAAAATTAATATATATTATTATTATTAGTATATATTTTTTTAAATAAAGTGTAAAGATTAAATGTACATACTAAATTGAATTTTTAAATGATTTGAGAGACAATTGTAAAAAGTTAAAACCAAAACTAAAAGCCACCCAAATCATATTGATATTCATACTAGAAAAAAGGCAAAAGCCTAAAGTAGTACATAATTCAAAATACCGAAGAGCCAAAATATAGAAACAAAAATACAAAGCTTGAGATGATCATAGAGTACGATCTTCAACATCAAGGAGATCCATATAGGTTTGAGCCTAACTAGGTACTGGATCAACACCATCATCATCCTCATCATTAGCATTAGCTGCAACAATGTCATCTAAAGGTATGCCAACCAATCCTGCATTTGGTAAATGATTGTCATCATCATCGTCAATTTGGGTAGCATCTTCAACATTCACATCCCATCATGCAAAAAGTCCTAAATATTGAGGTAGCTTCCTTGAACAAAGTCAAAGACTACTATGCACTTAAACAAGTTTCTCTGCTCTCTTAGAGGTAAGTCTATTCCTCTTAACAAAATGTATGAAGCTATAAGTGGAACAATTCCTTTCAGCAGTTGAGGAACTAGCAACCTGAGAGAATAAACGTGAAGCAAGCTTTTGGAGCTCTGGGACATGGCCCCCATACATTCTCCACCATCCAAGGGGTTTCTTCCGAGCATAATGCTTGACGTCCCTCTTTGCATCTTGGGTGAATGCAGGAGGGCTTAATGTACCAAAATCAATAAATTGCTCCCATATAACACTTGCTTCATCAACAATATACATCTTATTTATAGCATCAAGAAACCCTTGTTTTACCTCATCATCATCAACAAGAAGAATTCTATTTGGTCTTTCCATGTACCTCTTTGGATTAAGGGCATATGCAACCATGTGAAGGGAGGTTTTGAGTTTAATCCATCTTTTCTCTATCATCTTGTGGATTTCATTTAAAAACTTCAAAGAAGGGTTTCTTTGGCGAATGATGTGCTTTACCTTGCCCACCATGATATCGATGCATTCATCTATTTCTCCAAAAGCAAGCAAATCTGAATCAACATACCTGATAAACTCCACAATTGGAGCTATGAAAGAGAACATATCTACAATCAGCCCTCCAGTCCTCATTAAGAAGCATCTCTCTTATCTTCTTCGCTTGAGGTGACTTAGACTCGTTCCATGCATTCCACTATGAAGAAACAACAATGGCTTGTAAAAGATGCATAGACCTCAACCATGTGCTCAAGCAAAATAAAGTATGTGGCATATCTTGTTTCCACATCTTTGAATACATCCTATAAATTGCCAAGGAAGCATGGTGGTTGGAAATGAACATTTGTGCCTCCCTCGCATCTGAAATGATTTTTGCAATCCACATTATTTTGCCAATGTCATTTAAGAAATTGTTAAGGGCATGTACACAACAAGGAGTCCAAAAGATATGCTTTTATCGATTTTGGATCATCAATGCCATTGCTCTACAAACAGGTGCTACATCTGTGATGACATGTACCAAATTTTAATTCATCAATTGCATCCTTCAACATTTCAAACATGAAAGTAGCATCCTTAGTTTTTCCACTACAATCATTTGATTTTAAAAAATAAGGCCATGCGGGTGATGTGACAATAACATTCAACAATGGTCTTTGTTCAATATTTTGCCCAACCATCCATGTCAATTGAACAACTTGATTGAACCCAAGATTGTTTGAGGTTCTCCATAAGTCCATGCATTCTTGTCACCCCTCTATCTAACAATGTAGTCCTCATTTTGTTGTAACTTGGAGGTGCATATCTCATCCGTGCAACTATGATTTTTCTCACCATTTTTTATAGTATGGTGAATGAGTGGCATTAAATGAAATTCCATTTGTCATAAAAAGAATCTGCTATGGCATCATTTGGTTCATCCCTTTTGCATGACATTGTACATATTTTGAATGGATTCACTTACATTAGCCCTCTTAGGACTAGAACCCCTTTGAGTAGTCTCAATTTGGATGTGATTTTGTTCATTCATACATTGGGATGAATCTTCATGTCTATCTCTCTTACTAGGAGATACAATGCTACTATCACATTCATTGCTTCCATTGGCTTTCATGTGAAGTTTAGTCATCTCCATTCCTTGTAAAAGGTTGCATGTGCCACCCTTCACTCCTATCCCAGGTATGCACAAAAGATGATGCCATACTCTTGTATAGCTACCCTTAAAGCCATGATCACACAAAGTGCATTTCCCAGTGTTACTTGGGAGTGGGAGTGGCATTTTCAGAAGCTCCCGGTTTGGGAGCGAATCTCGGAGTGTTTTTTATATAATATATATTTTTTATATTTTTATATTTTGATACATATATGTCAACAAAAACATGTAGAATGATGAATTAGATATAAAAAAAAAAAACATAGATTGAACCATATAACAACAATCATCTAGAAGTTATAATCTTCATCAACCACGTCCACAAGCTAGTAACATAGTAACATACAACATATTGAGTCTCATGATTCATCAATCTTAAAGTTTCAAGCTTTCAAAATTCAATATATAACATTTATCAGCATTGATCACGAAAGTTGTACTTGTAAGCTAAGCGTAACCATTACAACAAATAATATCTAACATGAAATGAAATGTTATAAAATGAAATGAAACGACTTTCAACTTTCATGAAGCATCATATTCATAATTCATTACTAATGAGTTATAATTGCCAACTTCAAACTTAAATTGTCATATATTGTTTAAAATAATATCATAATAAATATGAAAGAGTCAATAGTTATAAAAATTACTAGAAACTAGAAAAGACAAGTAAATTTATTATCTATTGCTTATGCTCGGGACTCTTGCCACCATGAGAAATGTCTAATTTTTTAGTCTTGTTGGAAAATCAAGATCTTTGTCATTAATATCACCCTCTAAGTATTAATATCCAGAGGTATGTTTGTCATTACCTTTGTATCTGTATAGGGATCTTTGTCATTAATATCACCCTCTAAGCATTAACATAAGATAGAAAAAGCGTAGCATGTAAAGTCAAGATTTTGTTTGAGTGATGCGTACATTTTTAGGAGGGTCATGATAGAGGAGTTCGACAACCAATGTCACTAACATCAAGGTACATAGAGGGATTGGTGCTTTTGATTAAATATGAGTTCCATACCCTAATACATGACAAAATTCAATGGAAACATTGCAATCTTGAAAAATTGATAAGTCCGTTGGATTTTGAATGAAATCTAAAATTCTACTTTCTCCATATGAAATTCAATGAGAGGTCGGAACCACTCTCAAACAACCTGAGTCATTTCTTGGTAATGTTAAAAATTTAAGTAAAAGGATGAAAATGAAGATTAAGGAGAATGTCACTTTTACTTTAAGAATTTAACATTACCATGAATCGCATATCAATACTAGGGCCATAGACTTGATCATTAAGCTGCGCCACTCAAAAGTTATTTGTTTCTTTGAAAAAAATTGCATTTGGAACATCATTGCAAATTTTTTTTTGCAAAAAAGGCAAAACACTCCCGAAAAGGTAGGGAGTGTTTTTGTTTTAGGGAGCGCTCTCTCGAAATCGCCCTTTTACTTTAAGAATTTAACATTAACATGAATTGCATATCAATACTAGGGCCGTAGACTTGATCATTAAACTGCCCCACTCAAAACTTATTTGTTTTTTTGAAAAAAATTGCATTTGGAACTTCATTGCAATTTTTTATTTTTTATTTTTATTTATTTATTTATTTATTTATTTTTATTTATTTATTTATTTATTTTTTTTTATTCGAAAAAGGCAAAATGCTCCTGAAAAGGCAAGGAGCATTTTTTTTAGGGAGCGCGCTCCCAACTCGCTCCCGAGTCGCTCTTGCCCGGAGCACGGATTGGGAGCGGGATCGAAGGGGGGAGGGGCGCTCCCCTGCAACACTGGCATTTCCATTCCTCACATCCCCCACTATTTTTTGTCTTGTTTTGTGTTATTGTTTTCATGAACTTCATTAAGGGCTTCTTGGAAATGTTGTTTGATTGGTTCTGGGTAGCTATTGTTGCCTTTGCATTATGTTCTTGAACTTGTGGAGGTAATGGGGGTCTCATCTTGTTGTTGTTGTCACTACATTTATTGCCAAACCCTCTATCCAAGGTATCAATACTAAAAATTGACATTAAAATACAAAAAAACTAGAAGTAGAATAGAGAACTAGTTTTTAAAATGTACATATATAACATAGAATCATAATACTAATATTTAATTTGCAATGATTTTTCAAAATTATTGAAATTAACAACATGTCAATAATCAATTGTGATTCATGTCAATCCTTTAAAATGGAAATAAACTTAAAAAAACAATTCACAATTGTCAATAATCAATAACATCCTAATTTTACTTTCACAAATTGAATAAAATGACAAAAACTCTCAAATCATCTATCAATGCTTTTGAAAATGCAAATTATGTCTGGGTACTTTTAAACAGCTATTAGGTCAAGGTCTTTAAGAACTTGTCAATAAAATAATTTTCTAGACTCCAACGTGTCACAGATAGAGCTTACTAAATAGTAAAAAGTTAAAACCAATTTGAAATTCATATCATTAACAAATTATAAAATTTACTTGTTGCCACTTGGTTTTTTTGCCACATTAAAGAAAAAATATGTACTCTAATAAAAAAATGAGGTTAATGAGTCTCCTAGCAAAAAGAAGTCATAAACGAACCCCATATTCCTTTCTTTAATAAAAAGGTTAATCTATTAAGGAAGAAACACAAGATCTTTAGACCTTTCCTCCATGAACATGGCTCTCTTTTGTGTAGTACCTGGAGACCCCAAAAGGCCCATGTTCCCAGGGGAAGAAGACCCCAAGAACATTTCTTAAAATTTGAATATTGGACATGTGACAAACTATATAATAAGTATAGCTGAATGATTGCCTTTGCTACAACCATGATAGGAGATGATTGGTATTGGTATTTCAACCTTCCATCATCTTCTATCTCTACATGGGAATGATTTGTCCAAACTTTTAAAGCAGATGGTTCCCCAAAAAGTATGTGGTCCAAATATACAAAGGGCTTTTGTCTAGTGAAAGAAGAGAGAATGAGACCATTGCCGAGTTTAACCAACGATTTAATATGGTTATCCATTCTATCCCTCAAGAAATGTCTCCCCCAAAGGATGTAGCTATGGTTTCTTACCTTAATGCCTTCAAAGGGAAGTTGGTATTCGATGTCCGAAACAAAAACCCCTCTAGTCTCTTCCAAGCTCAAAACATGATGATTGACCTTGACAAAGCCATGAGGCATAATTCAATGAACATGCTACAAATTGAAGATGAGCCTCCCCCCTCAACTAAAAGTATTCCCCCTTATAAAGAAATTATGTCACAATAAATCAGCAACAAGGCAAAGGAACCTCTTGACCCCACTACAAGAATTCCCCTAAGATTAATTTTAAGCTTGAATGGCCCTTTCTATGTGACTCTGGGAATAAACGAGCATATTTTGAAGAATTGCATCCTAAATTCAGGGAGCCCTATCCATATTATGCCTTTGAGTATTATGAAAATGCTTGGGATTACTTTTTCAAAGAAATGTTGGGGCAAGGTGATTCTAAATTGTGAACAATTCAGGGTATTTGGGCTGGTAGAAGGTAGAAAGATCTTTTTCCATACATATCCTGAGAAATAATTCTCCATAAACATTCTCATTATCAAAACAAATCCAACATGGGGTATGATTCTATCAAAGCAATTCATTGAAAACTTAACTTATCCATCAGTGAAGATAGTTCCACTATATACCTCTAGTGGAAAGAAAACTCCTATGTGTCCATCCCTAGGCAGGAATTCTTTGCCCCAATGATTGCACCTCTCAAGAATTTGATGATGACTTAGAAGAAGATAATAAACTCGGGGAATGGAGAATTTTCAAAGGTGAACACATCAAGACTCCGCCTCTCTCTAGGCGATGGGTTATGTATTTTGATGGGGCTCACTCTAAGACTGGATCAAGGGTTGGCATTGTCATCATATCCCCTTTTGAGGAGTACTTGTTATTCTCTTTAAGACTCTAATTTACTTGCACCAATAACATAACTAAGTATGAGGCCCTCCTATTAGGACTTGAGTCGGCCCGATCAAGGGAGATCCAACAATTAATCATAATTGGAGATTTTGACCTTGTCATCTCACAAATAAGGGTGACTTTCTAAACAAAGGATGAAGAATTGAAACCCTATAGAGAAAGAATCACTAGCATGATCAAGGGGTTCAAAGAGCTACAATTCTTGGCCTTGGATTGATGTCTTAATGACACGGCCAATGCCCTAGCCATAGCTGCATCCACGACCTCAATCATTCACAGTGATATCGCTAAAGGAGGAAAGTGTATAGTTGACACAATTCACCGACCCTCCGCCCCTGACTATGAGGGACACTTGCCTGTTTTTGAAGATGATCAAGATATATGCAACTTCCTTCAAGATCATGAAGATCCCGATAGGAAAGGTAAAGACTTAATAAATGGACAACACTTTGATAGGAATGACATCACTACCACTAAAAATGATGATCAACAGTTGACTAATACATTGGATCTCAACCTTGGATCTGAAACCTCTCCTCAAACAGTCACAATCGGGAAGAACTTTTCCAAAGAAGAAAGGGAGGAGCTCGAGAAATTATTGAGGGAATTCAAGGATGTGTTTGCTTGGTCTTATAACAATTTGAAAGTTTATAGCCCTGAGGTCATCCAACATACTATTCCTTTCAAGGAGGGTGCCAAGCTCGTTAAGCAAAAATCGAGAAGAATAAACCCCAAGCTTGCAACTTTGGTCAACGAAGAGCTCCAAAGGATGGTCAATAAGGGGATAATAGCCCCTATACGACACTCATCCTGGATATCTAACCCTATGATCACTCGTAAAAAGACTGGTAATGTTAGGATGTGTATTGACTTCAGGGATCTCAATCGTGTGTGTCTAAAAGACAATTACCCCTTGGCCAATATGGAAAATCTCCTGCAAAGAATAACTTGTTTCTAGATGATGTCATTCCTTGATGGTTTTTCAGGGTATAACCAAGTCATTGTAAGGGAAGAGGATCGCTTGAAAACTCCCTTCACGACACCATGGGGAACATACATGTACCTTAGGATGTCGTTTGGCCTCCTCAATGCTGGATCCACTTTCCAAAGGGCCATGGATTTTGCCTTTTGAGACCTCATTGGGAAG
Source organism: Pinus taeda (assembly GCA_000404065.3). NCBI lineage: Eukaryota > Viridiplantae > Streptophyta > Pinopsida > Pinales > Pinaceae > Pinus > Pinus taeda. The sequence goes on from APFE030352550.1 coordinate 56,485, forward strand.
ATCATGGAGATCTACCAAGACAATTTGACTGTTGCCTCTAAACAAAGACATGATGATTGCAAACACTTGAGAAAGCTATTTGGGAAATGTAGGAATTACAACATTTCCCTGAGTCCTAAGAAATCAATATTTGGTGTTGACAAGGGTAAAATGTAAGGGGATGTGTTCTCTAAGGATGAGATTAACATTGACCTTGAAAGAATTCAATCCATCAAAAGCATTCTCCCTTCTAAAGATCAAAGTGCCTTACGATCCTTTTTTGGCAAAATAAATTTCGTGAGAAGATTTGTGCCAAATTTTGCTAAAATTGTCAAGCTTACGAATGACCTCCTAAAGAAAGATACTTCCCACTTGTGGAACCAAACCACCAATGAGGCCTTTGAAGAAATTAAAGAAAGAATTCCCTCTGCTCTTGTCCTTATCAGCCCCAAGTACACCAAGGACTTTATATATATTCCTTCGCATCCAAGAACACTATCGCTGGTATTCTCATGCAAAAGGATGAAGAAGGAGGGGAAAGACTGATGGCATTCATGAGCAAACCCCTCAAGGATGCCGAGACAAGATACACCATCACTGAAAAGCAAGCTTACGCTCTTGTCAAATCTCTTAAGTTCTTTAGAGCCTATGTAGTGTACAACAAGATATATGCATATGTCCCTTACCCTGTTGTGAAGGATGTGTTGTCAATTTTGATTGTCTTGGATCTAGGGGCAAATGGGTATCCAAAATCCAAGAATACGACCAAGAACACTATCGCTGGTATTCTCATGCAAAAAGATAAAGAAGGAGGGGAAAGACTGATGGCATTCACGAGCAATCCCCTCAAGGATGTTGAGACAAGATACACCATTATTGAAAAGCAAGCTTACACTCTTGTCAAATCCCTTAAGTTCTTTAGAGCCTATGTAGGGTACAACAAGATATATGCATATGTCCCTTACCCTGTTGTGAAGGATTTGTTGTCACAATTTTGATTGTCTCAGATCTAGGGGCAACTGGGTATCCAAAATCCAAGAATATGACCAAGAACACTATCGTTGGTATTCTCATGCAAAAGGATGAAGGAGGGGGGGAACACTGATTGCATTCACGAGCAAGCCCCTCAAGGATGCCGAGACAAGATACACCATCACTGAAAAGCAAGCCTACGCTCTTGTCAAATCCCTTAAGTTCTTTAGAGCCTATGTAGGGTACAACAAGATATATGCATATGTCCCTTACCCTGTTGTGAAGGATGTGTTGTCACAATTTTGATTGTCTCAGATCTAGGGGCAAATGGGTATCCAAAGTCCAAGAATACGACCTTGATATTTGCCCTAGAAAGGCCATAAAGGGACAAGGATTGGCTGAAATGCTTACTGAGAGTAATAATCAGGCCATTAAATGAGAGGAGGAGCAGTTATGCGCTACATCCACTGAGCTTGAAAACGATGACTGGTACATGGACATTGTTTATTATTTACGCAATCTATTCACCCCTTCCCACCTTGTTGATCACAAGAGAAGGGCTTTGAGGCTAAAAGCATTCAAGTTCTGCTTGACCCAAGATGGTCTTGGATGGATGAGTCTCGACGGGGTAATCCTTCGATGCGTTAGCAAGGAAGGGTTTGGAAAGTTGATGAACAAATTCCATACTGGTTTATGCGGTGGACATTATGCTGCCCCAACCACGATTCATAAGATTTTGAGAGTAGGTTACTAGTGGCGCACCATTTTTGCTGACACCCTTAAATTTGTAAAACTATGCCAACCTTGCCAACTATTCACTGGGAAGCAACACCTTATGGCAATTGACCAGGTGGTTATGGATTTCCTTGAAGACAAAATTATTACCAGGTTTGGTGTTCCCGCCAAAATTGTCATTGATAACACCAAAGCTTTTCCACGGCTCTGACATCCCTGTGTAATAAGTATGGCATAATCGTATCACATTTCTCCAACTATTACCTTCAAGGAAATGGGCAGGTTGAGTCAAGTAATAAGAACCTCATAAAAAATATCAAAAGAACCATTGGTGATAATAAAAAGGGGTGGGATAGCAAGATCAAGTATGCCCTATGGGCTGACCGAACAACTTTGAAGGTTTCCACTGGGTTTAGCTCATTCTAATTGGTTTATGGTTCTGAGGCCAAGTTGCATATCAAAATGCAGTTACCCATCCCTGAATGCCTGAAAGCTTTCCTTGATCAACAAAATGCTATACAATCCTGGATCGATGAAATAATTGAAAGTGACGAAAATAGAAGGAAAGCTCTTGATCAGATCAGTTGTAGTCATGATAAAATGAAAACCGCCTTCCAATATAGTTGGCCCAAAGCCTTCAAACTCGGTGACCTAGTGCTCTTGTGGGATAAAATAAGAGAAAAACTTGGTATGCACAAGAAGTGGGACAACCTTTGCGTAGGTCCATTCAGGATAAGTGATGTGGTAGGGGTGAACTCATATCATTTAGAAACTCCGTATGGAGAGTCCGTTCCCCTTCCTGTGAGTATTATCTTGAGATTTGACATTGTATCATATGCATGGTAGAGAAGGATGCATTGCATGCTGATTTTTGCATTAGACATAACATCATATGATATTTTGCATGGTAGATAGATGCATATTTGCATATTTTATTCTCTGTTGATTTTATGGCCTAACATATAGCATGTGTGATCATGAGCCGCTGCGAAAGCATGTTGCCCTGTGTTTTTCCACCTATTATATGTGCAGGTGTATAGTAACTAAGAGATTACTGGGGTTCTCGTTACCTCCTGTTCAAGTAGCTTCAGCCATTTCTTCGAGAGATCACGTCCTAGTTGGAGCCAGACGTTACCCACCATTTTATGGGTAATATCCCTAGGAGAAATTTTTTCTCCAAAATGGTCCTTAGTTGGCAGCCAACAACCCCCTGCAGTCGCCAACGAGTTCTTTGTGCCATTTCTCCGCAACCTAGGCCAGCGATGTGGTCCCTCGCCCATTTGCCATGATTGTATGTTTGAAGGTGGGCCTTCCCGAACCTAAAGGTATGCCTTGTCATTTGGAAATTGAGTATTGTAGTTTGCTTATCATGGACACTTCTGGGCGTGGATTAATGGGGGGATTCGACGAAAAGAATGGTCTTGGTCTGTGCTCTTGTCCCCTAGACCCCTTTTAGGTATTAACCTTGGATTCTAGCCCTGTGGGATCTTTTTTACTGACCATTTGGCTCTAGGGATGGTATTTTATGGGAAACCCCGATTTAGGTTGCGTGGTCCTGTTCTTTTATCTGCTTATATTATCCTCTTTTCGTTCATTATTACCCCATTCACCATTTCTCCCAACTGGTTCCACATTCCTCCACTGGGTTCACATAGGGTTAGCATGTCCCTTCCCCTTTGCCCACACCTTGGGTCATGGCTTGAAATGAAGCCCAGAGGTTGATGTAACTAAAAAGAAAGATAAAAGCATATATGGCCACATTCAACAGGAAAACGTACCACAAAATGCAAAAGATGGTTGGGACAAACACATTTAGCACGTGGGCAAAAGCTAATACATGAGCTCTACCCCATCATCATGGCCATCACCCTGGTTCGTACAAGTTCTATGAAACTTCTTCATCATATAGGAACCCATGATTGCCCCAACCCCTGGTGGGCAATGAACCACCCTACATAAAAAAGGGGTTTTCACTGTTATATCTTATACATCATGCTCTTACCCCTTGAGCTTAGGGTAGTTAATAAAAAAAAATCATAAAAAGGCAAAAGACGTATAAATAAGGGTGGAAAAATCAAGGTTGAGGCACCTCATGTACCATATTTGCTCCCTCCATTACATCATAAACCCAAGCGTGGGCTTTCCTCTTATTAGCTACCCTTGTACCCCTACATGTGACCCAGGGTTGCCCCTTCTCATCCCCTACTTCATTCAACCATCTGTCACATGGCACCACCTTTTGAGGGATGTACCTTGTCTATATTATGCCCTTTAGAAGTATAAATCACCTAATAGGATTATTGGTTAACCCCATTTGGAGTTCAGGAGACATTGGCACACCCCGAAGCCCATTATGGAAGGGCAGGCCATTATGAAGTCCCCACTCGTGGTCCATGATTGGTAAGCTTATTTACTTGATTTCTCTAATGACTTGTTGTATTGGAAGGCCAGGGGACACATTGGATCTTATGCAGGATTGTAGATGGTCTCCATTTTGGGTTTGGTCTCTCTATACGGGGTCCCAATCTCCCAGAGGGCTATATTGGCACATGTAGGGTGTGCATTGAGAGCCATGGGTCTCCACAACAACAAACAACACTCCATGGATCCCTTCAATCATTTAGAGATTGCTTGTGGTTCACTTATTGGATGAGGAAGATGCACCTGATCTATCATGCCCAGCTGGCCCAAATTTGCACCATACACTTGGTAGATGATCTAGGACTTGGAAGATGATGTGGCATCACCTACACCATCATCCTAGCCCTTGCAGGCATCTTTGATTTGCTTGGAGACCCGTGAGGACCCTTGAATGCCCACACATGTCATTTGGAGCACAAGAAGTTATTACAGGGGGCCAACCCCTTGTCCATTGCTTTTGAGGGTCCAATTCTTCATTGTGGCACCCATGGACCTCTTTTGGCCTCTTAGAGGGCCCTACAACATGCATAGATTATTATTTGACCTCTTGAAAGGCTTACTTTTTCATTTATGAGCTTGTTTGGTGGGTTTGTCACCAAAAGTTGAATTATTAGAACATTATTTTATTTTTGGGGCTTATGTAGGCCAAGGAGGATAATTCGAACTCCTAATTTGTGTATAAATACAAGTGAGATGAGTCCATTTGTTTATGATCACTTTGGATTGGATCTCTTCTCTCTCTTGAGAATTTCACACCTTTTCTAGAGGATGAATTGGAGCTTTATGGATGAATTTTGATGTGTGGATATTGCTCTATCTTATCTTGGAGCTTGTCTTTTGTCAATTGTGGATGGTTGGATATACTTCGTTACATGTAAGTACATCCTTTTAATGTTGTTCTTGTTTTACTTTTTCATATACGTTGGACTTGGATTTTCACTATTTCTAGGACTAATTACTGCATGCAATTACAGCTTAAAATTGTGGAATTTTGTCTCTATTATAACTTCTCTCAATGTATGGGCCATGTAATGTGAATGAAATCTCCTAAGCGTAATTCTATCGAAGAATTTGACCTTGATAAGCCATCTCCTTTGCACATTGATGTATAAAAGCTGCAAGACTGCTTCACTTCGACTTAGAAGGCTAGCGAAGTGGTCTTGAGGCCTCCTTGACTAAGAATCAAGAATCCTACTCATATTTCATCATAGACTCCATTCTCCCAAGACTAAGGCATTAATCTACTAAGAGTTGGTCACCAAAAATCACATCCTTTCACCTTCATTCAGGTCTAGCCAAGTTGGGTCACCTAGGGCATCAATTTCCTGACAAGCTAGCCCGCAAAAAGTTTGATATCTTAAGGTCTTCTGTGCTGGTGTTTCCTCAAGGTCTCCTCCAATTTTGAAACCATTTTGACGATGGAGTTGGGAGAAAAGCCAAGCCCTAGTTCCTGGATCAAACTTTACCTTAGCATCCCCAAGGCTAGTGCCTCATATGATCAAATCAACACCTTCAAGTCAACACCTTCAAGTGAAAATTCTTTCTTTGATCCTTCCCCACCTTGTCTAGGGTAAGAACATCATTGTTTGCCATACTCATTCCTCCTATCCTAGACCGAGTCCACTTGGTCTCGTGTGGTCCCATTCCTTTGAAAAGGCAATTCTTCAAGAACTGTTTGGGATACCAATTACAATAAGGATTTTAGGGATTGGGATATTTCTTCATAAGTCATATACCATAAACCAATGTTGCAGGAAGCGTCCCCCCCGGTTCTAAGGCCCGAAGTGTGTCCCGTGCGGATTCGTACAGGAAGCGTCCCCCCGCCTGTTTGGGATGTTTGTTTTGAGTATAAATGCAAAAAAATACAATATATATATATATATATATATAATATATATATATATATATATATATATATATATATATATATATAGCAGACGCCTTCCGCAAACGTTTCGCTTCCTAGATTTTTGGAAAATGACGCTTCTGCGTTCTCGCTTCCGGAAAACGTCCCCGCTTCGTGCAACATTGCCATAAACCTAACCCTTAAATCCTCACTTCCTTTCCCTAGAAGACATTGTACCTTGCTTAGAAAGCACGCTAGTCTTATCTTTCTAACTCTTCCAAGAAGGGGATTATTAGGGTCACTCCACATCATTTCATTGACTTATCCTTCATCGGTGACTCCATAATATACCAGTTCTCCTCCCATCGGTGAAAGTCTGTAAATAGAAGGGAGCCTTAGCTGAGGTGAAAGTGGGCTAAGTCTCCATTTGTTGCCCTTGGCCTAGCATTTATCCTTTTAAGTCCCCTGCTAGTTTGAGCTGTAATAGTGCCCAAGGAGAAAAGGACAAAGTTGGAAACTTTCAGGAAGAAAGGAACTTTTATTGGGGACAATGAAAATTCAAAGGCCTTTAGGGTCTATGTTCCAGGACAACGCGCTATTGAAACTTGCAGAGATGTTATCTTTGATTGAAATGGTGCTTTTTGGAAGTCAAAGGGTTCACACTTTGACTTTGTTGATGAGATTTAAGTGGGTCCAAAGAATGTGGAATCAGAATCTAAAGAACATAAGCCTATGGAATGAGATCCTGTTTGCGCCAAGAGGTGCATTCTACAACCCAATATGTAGGTGATATGTAAGTATGTCATGTCTCCAATAAAATAATAATAAAAATTAATGTCGGCCCAAAACAAAAATGAAAATAACCATATAGATAAAAAAACTACAATACAATTCAACACAAAGAATCGAAAATCTTGGTCCAAAATATTTTAATATTTCTTTTAATTAAATATTTGTAAAATGAATCTTTAAAAGGAAAAGATTAATATTAACACAAGCATAGATCCATCTTAATCTTGGATCTATCAAGCGTCGAGAGGGATCAAATCTCTTGAGGTACAAACCTTTTTACTCTGAAAAGAGATTTGATCCTTCTCAGCGCTTGATAGATCTAGGGTTAAGATGGATCTAGGTTGGTGAAGAATCCAATGATCATGAATTTGTTGACTCACCAAGAGTCACTCTACTAGAGACTAGAAAGAGGCTTGGCTTGAAAGAACTTAAGGGAAGCTAAAGGACATGTTGCACCATGTGTGACCTTCAAGGAAAGCATGAGGCCAAAGAAATATTTTGGTTATGCAACAATGATGTGTAAGATCATTGAGTTCGAGCCATCCTCTTATGAAGAAGCAGTTGAGCATCAAGTTTGGAAATATGTAATGATTGAAGAGTACCAATCCATATTGAAGAATGATGTATGGGAAATTGTGCAAAGGCCTAAAGGGAAATCGAGCATGCAACTGATGGAAGTGTTAAGAAATACAAGGCAAGATTTGTGTCCCGAGGATTCTCCTAGAAAGAGGGAGAGGATTATGAGGACATTTTTGCTCTTGTTGCCAAGTATGCTTCTATTAGATTTGTCATTGCTCTTGTTTTTATTCCCGGTTGGAAATTGCATCAAATGATGTCAAGACTACTTTTCTGAACAAAGTCATTGAAGAGGAAGTCTATACTGAGCAACCTCAAGGATTTGATGTTCATGATAGAGAGACACATGTTTGCGAATTGAAGAAAGCCCCGTATGGGCTGAAGTAGGCTCCTCATGTGTGATACTCCCATATTGATGGTTATTTGTTGAGTCTTGGTTTCAAAAAGAGCAATGTTGATCCGAATTTTCGTACTTCAAAGTTGTTGAGGGCGAGCCCTTGATTTTTTTGCTATATGTAGATGATTTTTTTGTAACAAGGGCTAAAATTCTCATTGTCAAGTGCAAGAGGGAGCTGATTTCTGAATTTGAGATGAAGGATTTTGGTCTTATGCATTACCATTTGGGAAAAAGCGTAATGGAATCCATGTTGGCCAATGCAGGGACACTATCAAGATCCTTTAGAAATTTGGCATGTTGGACTGCAAGTCCATGGACACTCCGATGGTGACAAATTTGAAGAAGATACATGACTGTGATTTTGATTTGATTGATCCCTCTATGTATTGCAAATTAATTAGCTCGTTGAACTATCTTGTGAACACTAGACTTGATATTTGCTACGCTGTGAACACGTTGAGCCTATTCTTGGTTGAGCCCTAGCATGTGCATTGGGTTGTAGCGAAACATATATTGAGATGTTTGTGTGGCACCATTGAATATGTTTTGAGATATGTTTCTAATGGAGAATGGCAGGTGCATGGTTTCAATGAGATGTTGATTGGGCTAGAAGCTCTGATGATAGAAATAACACTTTTGGGTTCTGTTTTAGCTTGGCCTTTGCTATGATTTCATGGTCTAGTAGAAATCAAACTTCTGTTGCTCTAAGTATAGCTAAAGTTGAGTATATAAATGCATGTTCAACATGTTGTGAAGCTATGTGGCTTTGAAAGTTGTTTGCTGGTTTTTTCGATCAAGTGCTGGAATCAACCATTATATATTGTGATAATCAAAGCCATGTGAAGCTATTTGAGAACCTAGTTTTTCATGACAGGTTGAAGTACATTGAGATCAAGTATCATTACATTTGGAATATTGTCTAGAGGGGGCTATGAGGCTCGAATATGTCCCTACTGATCAATAGGTTGTTGATGTTTTGACAAAGCCATTATCCCTAATGAAGGTTGCTTATTTCAGAGAACAACTTGGAGTTGTTGAACATCCCTCTTTGGGAGCGAGGGAGCACTAATTGTATAGCTTCATGTGATTGACTATCTTCCTTGGGTTGTAGCTGAGAGGCCATAGGTTATGGTCGGATAGATTGTCCCTCCCTTAGTCCAGTGGACCGAGAGCAGTGAGCTTGGTCGGGGAGCTTGGTTCTGAGGCATAAGGTGATCCCTTGGGTCATGATGACAGAGAGACTAGATCGGTTGGGGACACTGAATTTGAGATTCTCTACCTTAGATCATTTGATTGAGAGATTATATAGTCAGGGATTGAGATAGGGATTCCTCCCTTGGGTCGTGGACCAAGAGACTTTGTTTATAGTTAGGGAGATGGACCCTATGTAATCATTGCATGTGGTTGGAGAGTTTGGCCTCATTGATTGATCCCATTGGTCAGTTGGGCATTGACATAGATGCCATTGGGTTTTGGCTTATGGGATGTGTTTTGATGATATGTATCTTTCCTTATGATGAGACTTGTGATCTCTTCCTTGGGCAGTTGCTAAGGGACCTATGGATTGGTTGAGGAGATTGATCTTGAAAGAGAGAGAGACTTGTACATCTGATGTCTCCCTTGGGCAGTTGCTAAGAGAGCTATGGATTGGTCGAGGAGATTGATCTTGAGAGAGAATGAAAAGTACCTCCCTAGCTCAGAGGGAGTGTTGAAAATTGGTAGCTATGGTCGGTATATTCATTGGCAAATTAAAAGAGAGTATGTATTTTGAATGTTGACCAAGTCGTCCTTAAAGTGCACAAGTCAGCATCCACATGATGCATGGGTTTGACCCAAAGGTCAAAACCCTCCTCCTAAACTACATATCAATAGAAGCTTGTTGGAGCTCAGTTGGCATCACATCGACTCACATTATTCAATCTGAAATCACAAGAAGTCCACGTGCGAAGGAGAGAGACTTACACATCTGATCTCTCCCTTGGGCAGTTGCTAAGAGACCTATGGATTGGTCGGGGAGATTGATCTTGAGAGAGAATGAAAAGTACCTCCCTAGCTTAGAGGGAGTGTTGAAAATTGGTAGCTATGGTCGGTATTTTCATTGGCAAATTAAAAGAGAACTTATGTATTTTGAATGTTGAACAAGTCGGCCTAAAGTGCACAAGTCAGTTCCACATGATGAATGGGTTTGACTCAAAGGTCAAAACCCTCCTCCTAAACCACATATAAATAGAAGCTTGTTGGAGCTCATTTGGCATCACATCAACTCACATTATTCGATCTGAAATCACAAGAAGTCCACACGTTTGAAGGAGACAAGAAGAATTTCTTTTCTGTGTTGAACAACCTTCTATCCTTTTGTTTTATCAGTGTTGACTTGGGGGAGTTTGCTTCTGTTTGATTGAGACTTATGACTGATTTGGAAGACTGAATTTGTTTGTGGTTCGTTGATTCTTGTTTGACCGAAGTTCTGTTCTGTTTCTGGGCCATTGAGCACAGGTCAACTCTGTCCTTTGACTGAGAATTACAGTGGTTTGTTTGACGGAGGTTTGACTGAATTTCAGCCCTTCTGCTACAGATTTGGACTTTGAACAGAGTTGACTATTTTCTCTCTCCATTGACTGGGTTGACTTGGATGTATTGAGGTCAGTATTTGGAATCTTGTTTGGAATATTCTGATGTACTTTTGATGAACTGAATTCTCTCTCATGAGGAAAGACTTGTTGGGTTTTCCCCTTGTGGGTTTTGCCCTGGCTGCTAGCCTAAATATTGGTGTCTCTTGTCTCTTATTTGACTGTTTACTGGGATCTCTATTGCTCTATTTTTTTCTGAATTAAGACTAAATCTATTAAGAAAAGACATATGGTACAATCAGAGCTTGCAAAGAAGCAAAGCTAAGGAGCAAGGGAGCCGGAAATGATATGATCAACCTCGGTCCCAAAAACAACCACAGCACAAGCAAAAGATAACTGAGAGGACAGAAAGAACAAGCTGGTCTAGGGAGTCTACACAGCATGGGCAGAATCTTCCAATCTGCATTTTTTTCCTTTCTTTTTACTGACTTTGACCCAACCATTTTGATCTCACTGGACCGGAACTACTTGCAGACTGTTCTGAGCTAAAGGAGGAGACTCCTTGTCTGAATCAGAAGGCGAAGACTCATGAGAATGTTTCTGCGAGAACAAAGGCGCAGAAGGATCCATGGCACGGGCTGAGGGCGAGTCCTTCGGTTGCTCCAAATTCTCCTCGTCCACTTCAATGTCCTCCTCATCTGAGCTAGAGGACTCTATGTCATCCATAGGGGGTCTGTCACAAGGTTTCCAACTCTTGGATTTGGATTTGCGAGTGATATTCTTCTTTTTGTCGAGGAACGCTACACATGTGTTCAGGAGATGCTCTGTCTGATGGTAATGGCGACACCTGAAGGCTGTATTCTCATAGTCCAAAGTTTGCGTCCAATGGAAGTCCCCGACTTTGAGGATGATCTGATCTGGCAGCCCTTTACTGATGTCTATTTCTGCACAAATTCTGCCATAGGTGTATATTCCTTTCTCCCCCCTTGAGGTATCTGTTGCCAGGAAGCGGCCTAGGGTGTCTCCGATTCCTTGAAAGACAGCAAAATGCCATAGATGCGCAGGGAGATTTGGAAGCCTGACCCAGATAGGAAGCTTGGAGATGACCGCAGTGGAGGGGTCAAAGTCTGGGAACCAGGGGGAGAGGAAAAGTCCAGCTGATCCCCAGAACCAGGGGCCCCCCGTTAAGGCTTTCTGATAATCTTCGTTGAAGGCAAAGGCTACAATAAAGAAGCTTTTCGAGCAGAAGAAGACTTTGCAGTTGTTGGTCCAATTAGAATGGATCCGCTGGTATAGATCAGCAGTGCGGGGCCATAGGCCATTAAATCTGCAAAAATGAGCGCTGTTTCTGCAAATGTCTGGTATTGATCATCCAAAGATGGATGAGAGATTTCGATGGCAGGGGTTTCCTCCATTTTGTCCACCAAAAAAGGTTTGGGAGCCTCGGCAGATTGGGTAGACTTCTTGGCAGGCTGTGCATGTACTGCATCTTTGTAGGAAAAACCTTTGGAGGCAGAGGATTGCCCCACTGCACCTCCCCTTAGTCGAAGCGATAGGATCATTGTGGCATTTCTTTCAATGTTATAAAAGGAAAGAGGCAGATTGTTATCAAGTTGCTTACTAGCAAAGAGGAGCCGCAGAAGGGAGGAAGGGATCCCAATCTCTGTTCGAGAATCTGAGAGATGGCGCACTGTGAAAGATGGCTGGACCCCAAGGAGCAGGGTTTTGCCTGTCAGAAGAATTATTTGAATCTGAAATATCGCTCGCTGGAGATGAATAAGATCTCGGCTACCTGAATGAGGAATCGAGGTTACACACTCTTCCTCACTACCTGGGCGCTGAAGATGGACAGTCCTGCTGTCTAGGCGCTGAAGATGGGCTGTCCTGAAGTCATCCTGAAATAGATTCTTCATTTCCAAATGGAACCCCTACAATGTCATCAACATAGAGTTCCTTAGCTCATGTATCAGCGCGATCACGTCTTTACGGAGATAACTGTACATTTCTGGACGGATCTCGCCTGACTCTGTTTTGGGTTGGGCCAGGTCATTAGCAACACGACTCCGCTTACATTTTGACTCGCAGATTTTACCATTTTTCTCCTTTTCATCCTCTCGCTGGTATCTGCAACGTTTAGCTGGCGATAGCTGTTGCTGCTGCCGCTTCTTCTCGCCTTCCTTTCGCTGGCTCGCTCTTGTGGAGTTCGGGGAAGCCATGGCGGCCGAACAGAGTAGGATCTCTATTGCTCTATTGAAGAAAGTGAATGGTTGAAATTTTTCATGTATAACTGCTTAATGATTGGAATGCTATAAGAAGATTAATTGTATCATTGGAAGTAGTTAACAATTTGAAAAATTGTACTAGTCTTGATTGCACTAGAAAATTCAACAAAAGGATGGCAAGGGTTCAGGTGAGATGACAAAATTTGTTTGATATTTGTGTTGTCTATCTTGGAGTGGGAGTTACATAAAGGGGTATGCCCATTTTCATTAAATTCCAGTCAAAGGAGTGGGAACGTGCTGTATTCCAGAAGAAGATAGGTTAATAAATTAATTGTAAAGTACTGAAAGCATATTATATCCGACCACCCCCCACCTACAGCAAAATTTGTTTGATATTTGTGGTCTGTTTGGAGTGGGAGTTACATAATGGTTTATTTTCATTTTAATTGAAGTCCAGTCAAAATTCTGGGAATGTGGGGTATTCCACAAGAAGATAGTTTAAAAACAATGGGATGAAGGCTTATTATATCCAACCCCCTGTCCACCTTATGAATCAACAGTGGGAAGTCCAACTTTTATTGTAACCTAAGATATTCGTAATGGTGAGAATATTTTTGTTGAGAGTTTTTCTTTGGGCTTTCAAGTTCCCTACACCAGAAATTACCCTGTAAGGAGAAACTTTTGATAGGTGCATTTGTTTATATGTTGGATTTCAAAGCTACAGGAGTGTTTTTATCTTACAGGGTAATAGGCACTTAGTGATGAGAAGCTCTGCACGGTCTAAGTTGAGAGAGAGAAGACCCTTAACGAGAATATCATGTCCCTGTCGAAGGTGTCAGAGAGTGTAAATGGATGTTCCTTGGTGTGGATGATGTGATGAATGCCATAAATTTTCCAGTTTTCAACATCATGGTACCCTCAATGTATTGTCCCGATCTTTTAGGGTACGTGATTGTTCAATTCAAGAGAAAAAACTTTTTCTTCTCAAAGGACTGGTTATTAGAGGTCATTGATGAGATTGGGCCATGTATTGTCATGCAAGTTATCACTGATGCAGCTTCCATTTATCAAACCACAAGGTTATGGTGCAAAACAGTGCAAATATATTCCAAGTTATGCTGTATGCATGCATTAAAGGACATTGGCTGAATGGATTAGATTGGCAAGGTAATTGAATATGGGTGAGAAATCTAGAGATTTTTTTGCGAATAATCAGTAATGATAAGGCATTTATTAAAGTGGAGTTAGGATTTACTTCATATTACTTTTTATTTCTTGGCGACTATGGGAGGTGAAACAGACTTTATATCCTGTGTTGTTCGTAACACGTGGGCATTGTGGAGGCATTCTATATCAGACATTGTCTTTTAGGTGAAGCACGAGATTCATTATGATAATTTTGGGATATTTAGTGGCTGATTTATATGAGCTAGCATGTGATATGATCTGCCGTGCAGAGTCAAACAGCCTGCAATTTAAAGCAATATATTGAACCTGATTCTTGTGTAAGATGATTGAATCTATCACAAATTAGAGAAATTGTATCGTTATCTGTAAATAGAGCTATATAGGTATACAAATGAGTGGTGGAACAAGTTGAACACTCCTCATGTTGCATCTTATGTCCTCATTTCAAAATGGAATGATGATAAAGAAACAAGGAAGAAGGATCCTTTCAATGACAAAAGAGGTCATTGAGGGATTTAATACTAGTGAGTAGTGAAGAAAATTTATGGTAGAGGAGAGAAGGCATCCATCACCCAAAATGAGTTACCCAATAGTCATATAGGTGAGGTGATTTTAGCACAGTTGAGGTTTTATATGGTTGGGATATCTGCAAGGATTCAAAAGAAGGGTGGACTCTTCATGGTGGGCATACCCTAGACATACAAACATTTGCTATATGGTTACCATTACATTTTAGCACCTTGGAGGCAGGTGATGGCTAAGACTCACTTCATCATGCAAGATTAGATCATTGAAAGGTTCATATCATCTCCCCTTTAATTGAAGGAAAATTTGTTGCAGAAGGGATGCTGTAATGAGGTTTATTCATCTATTTTAAGTTTAAATTACTTGAAATGTTGACCAGGTTATTTATTTCCTACAAAAGGACTAATTGGAATACATTGCCAAAGTAGTTTTTTTTTTTTTGTACAAGTTCACATCACCTGTCAAGTCTATTGGTAATTCCAAACTACCAGATGCAGTGAGGGTTGTCTGAGCTTGTCCTTAACAGCATTATCTGTTTTGTGGTAGTCATGAAGTTTTATATTACCCAAAAAGAAAAAAAATGCATGGTACAAAACTAGTGGGTCGGGGATTGGGGTGTGTGTGGGAATATATATATATATATATGCTTCTAAGCTCAAGGTTACATTGTGCTAAACAAGGAAAATAGATGTCAATCTTGAAGAACTTTTCCGGAGTGCAGTGCTCGGCAGCAAGGCCAAGCATACAAGCTCGAATAAAACCTACAGAATCATGATGGATGACAGTTAGTCTAAAATTTCAGGGAGATCACTTTTGATTTTTTACTCTGGGATGCTTGAAGGGTCTAGAAATGAGGTTCCAGGCCTTCAAGATTGTGATGACTCTGTTGTCAAGAGTTGATTATTTCAGTTCAAAATCAATTTATTCTGCGGTTAGGCCAGCAGGCAGAGCCAACAGAACTTTTGCAAGTAGGATCAAGCCCTATTTCATTGCATACAACTTTTGAGAAGTAGAAACATTTAAACTCTGCCTCTACTTGCTTTGGTTTGTGTGTATTTTCTGCTGCAAGGATGGATTCCTTTCTAACTTACTCAAGCTTAGATGTAGCATGCTTGAAAACCTATAGTGTTTGACAAGTATTAACGTCTCTAGCACTTTGTTCCTGAAGTAACTTCTTGAGGACTTATTTTGAGCAACTGCCATTTCATATTATTATTGGGCTGAGTACAGGGGCTTTATGTCCCAGCTATCTTGTTTGAGATTTTTTGAGTGGCCTCCTTGCCAATTTCTCTTGGTTGGGAGTCGGGACACCTGTGTGGAAGGTGGCCAGGCTCTAGGAGACCCTATATTTGGTGTAACTTTTTTCATATTCCAGCGGTTGTGCTTAAATGTAATCCAAAAGCGTTAGATTTGATGAAGCTGCTAATGAGTTGTCAATGTCCAAATCCATACACATTGTTGTGTAAGAAAAGTTAATGTGTTCTGCTGTAAAGATTTAAGGCAGCAAGTAGGAATCTAAATCATTCCCTATTTTTCCAAACGAGATTTAAGGCAGAACATCATGGGAAGGTCTGGAAATTTATCTACACTGGGACTGGTGAGGGCGTGTTTCCAAAAGGTTCAAACCCCACTGCTCATTGCTTCTTGAAGAGGCATGCTTTCCAATCATCTGAGACTTGTGCCTTGTTGCTGGGGTTGGAGAAGAAAACCATAACATAATCTCTGGCAGAGGATTCTCTAAACCATTAAGGGTTTTCCAATTTTGCGAAACCCATTCTGTTGTAGTATGTATTGAGAGCCAGATGTCCAGGAACCAACATGTTAGAGTTGACTTTAGAAGGTTACCTATGTTAGCTGTTAAAGGCACAGGCTTTAGCAGGAAAACAGGAGGCCAGGTGAGTTATCACTCATTTTTCTGTGTTAGTAGGATGGCTAAATTTTTGACCTAGAAAGATGAGTAGTGGGGAACAGCCAAGTGTTGAAATGTGGATCTTTCGGTTTCAAGATTAGCAAGCTGTCTTTTAACGTATAACAGAAGCTTTATAAAATGTTTCAAATGCTGCTAACACAATGGAAAGTAATATAGTGAAAAGAGTGAAGAGAACCTTGGCATTGGTTTGATAACTTTGCATTTATGTCGACAGTCATATACAGGATATTTGCCAATGAGATTAATGGATAAGATAATATTGTTTATTGTCTAAACATTTATGGGTGATTTCACTTGTGGAAATTCATTGGCATTATGCTGTAAAAACTATGCCTTGTTTTAGGTTAGTTGCCATGTCTTAATCAAAGCTTTGAAAATAATTGAATGGAATGTATCCATTTTGTTGATGTGTATTCTGTCTGGGAACTAATGGAGTTTTGGAGTTGGTAGTTGAAAATATTTGAATCATTAGAACTATATTTATTTTTCTCTGTTTTATTCTCTCTGAACTTTTGTTTTTAGTTTATAATTCTCAATTGGGATTTTGACATTGTATGGCATTTCTGTTGAACTTGCTTGAAATATCTCATTTTTATACATATATGCTGGTTGGCATTGCCCTAATACACCTGGCCTATTTTCACTGTTTATACTAAGTTTTGTCTAAAATATTTCTAATTTTGAAAGGTCTATTCTTTTTTGTTGAGAGACAGATTTTTGATAAGAATGTCACCCATGAAAGTACAAGGACAATATAACATCACAATATCTAGGAAATAAGTACATGTTTAGAATAATTTTTTCCAAGGAAGTACTTGTTTCAAGAATTTATTCATGGGAAGGAAATGAAAATATTAAATAACCCCAGCGTAGCAGATGAAGCTAAAGAATAGGATGCCACGTGCAGGTTGATTGTTGGAAAATTGATTAGGGCAGCAGTTTTAACTTAGCATTTTCCTTCTTTGACATTTACTTGTGATTTAGGTTCTTCTTTAACTTAATTATGCTTACGTTCTTATCATGAAATAAATGCCAAACACAATGACCACAGGATATAGGCTCCATGCCAGGGCAAAACCCCTCCAAAGGGGAAAACCCATGAAAACTTCTCTTTCTTATCAAGTTTCAAAGGAGACTTCCAAGACCAAACCTAAGACCTTTAGCTTCCCTCAAGGTACAAGTCAACCAGCTAGTCAATCAGGTCTTCTTCACTTCCTCAACTTTGTTAATTCTGCAATTTCGTCTACATATGCAACTTCCTTACTTCTGTGGAAACCCTAGCAGAATCTAGGGACATCACATAAAAAAAAAGACTTCAAACTTCAATCTTTGTAAGGCTCTTCTTGCCTCCTAACATCCTTTGCATGCCTCTTCAAATCACAGACCATATTAAGATATGTGAATTTGATTTCTTGTTGATAAATGGAGGACGAGTCTTCCTTTTATAGTCTTCCAAGGTGGATCCATAACCTAGATCCTTTTATAGTCTTCGAAGGTGGATCCATAACCCTTTCTAGGCCGACTTCCGCTGGCTGGCTGACTTGTACTTTGGGAGCTTACCTAGACACTTCTACATGAAAAATAATATTTCTTCCTTTCATATAAGTGCTCAATAGGGTCTTTACAATGTTACAATGATCTTGACTCATAACAAAAACCTAGAAGCATACAATAGATGCTTGACCTTTTGACTAAATGACATAAGCATGAAACCCATGTTTTATGAACAATTTTTTCTTTTTCTTTTACATACATAAAAGTTACATCATGACATAAGATGCATGACAATTATGAAGACTGAAACTAGTTACAATTTTTCAACATTGATATGGATCAAGTACCAGCATGGTGGTGGCCTCATTTCTTCTTTCTGGGAATCTGGCTTTATGCATCTTAATTGTGTGGATGCACTCTAAATTGTGAAAGAAGTTCATCAATGATGAATACCTCTCTGTGAAAGGTGAAGAGGGATGATGCCATACTTAAAAATAATCCCTCCATTATACATGAATGCTTTTTTCCCATTACAAAGGCCTAAGATGTTGGTCCAATGATATACATTTAAGATAACGTAAAAATTCAACAGGTGTAGGCTGGATCTTTATTTATTTATTGTTTTATTTTTCCTAGACACAGATTCTGATTAGATAGTGGAGAAATTTAGAGCTTGTTTTCTCACTGTAGATGGATTTCATCGTGTCGGTTGTCAAGAATCTTGTGCACTTGATAATGCAGGTTTATTTTGGACAAGAAAATTGGTGTTGGTCAGCCAAAGCGCATCGAGAATGCAAAAATATTGGTGGCAAATACTGCTATGGATACTGATAAGATCAAAATTTATGGAGCTCGTGTACGGGTAGATTCAATGGCAAAAGTAGCAGAGATTGAGACAGCAGAGAAAGACAAAATGAGGAAGAAGGTTCAGAAGATTATTGCACATGGAATTAATTGTTTTGTAAACAGACAGTTAATTTATAATTTTCCAGAAGAGCTGTTTGCTGATTCTGGAATACTTGCCATTGAGCATGCTGATTTTGATGGAATTGAACGCTTAGCTCTTGTAACTGGGGGAGAAATTGCTTCAACCTTTGACAGCCCAGAATCGGTTAAACTTGGGCATTGCAAACTTATTGAGGAAATCATGATTGGGGAGGACAAGTTAATTCACTTTTCAGGAGTTGAGATGGGGCAAGCTTGTACTATAGTCCTGAGAGGAGCAAGGTAATTATTTCTTCTGGTCTCTTTTCTTTGTTCTTTAACTGACACTGCTTTTTATATTGTTTTGTTTAATAATTGATTTTGCACCTATATTCCATCTGATGCTGTTTTGAAGATTTCTTTTCCATTTGAAAATCTCAGTTAATACATGTCATCTTACAGTTATTTTGTTATATTTTTTGATTAAATTTAGGTGAAAAAATGCTATAAAATTTCAACATATGGTGTTTGATGTTCTTGAAGACCTGTAAATAAGAATCTATGGTCAGACAAGAAGAGTGCCGACAAAAGGATGATAAAACTATCTTAGAGTATTTTTTGTCATAAAACTATCTTAGAGTATCGCCTGTAACCTTTGTCTGCATTTGTAGGTTGCAGATAGCTGCTGCAGAGAAACACTTTTCAAACATCAGAACACCTTTACAATGATAATGCAAACGTCTGTTTGTTGCCTGCTTTTTCCCTATAAGTGTAATTGTTGCTAGTGTTAAATCATTGTGAGATGAACTCTGGAGGCATATGAAGTTTCATCTGCTCTTCATTGTGTAGAATAAATCATGTGCACTGATTAAATATATTTATTTAAACACAGTAACATAAAATAATGTGTTAACATAAAAATTGCACTGTTTGAATTGAAGGGCGGGCATTGAACATTGGTAGGGAGTGAGTGTATCGAATGGATAACTATATTTTCTGCCTATTGTCTGCCTAGTTTTAGACGAAAATAAGTATTATCATTATGTCTGTTCGTTTAGTAATGCTTGAAAGTATCCTTTTTTATCCTCTTGACCATAGTTTGTAAGAGTTGTAATAATATTGGGATTGGACACTGAAGCAACAAACCCCTATAAAATCATGCAAAAGGTAGGTCACAAGTTGGTAAGACTATCTTCAAATACAATCATTTATACCAAGATAGAAAAGCAATATATGCATTTAGATTATACATTGTAGAGGATTTGTGTGGACTTCTTGGATGTATGAATGTTTCATTGCTTCTTGTTACGGTCCGAGTAACAAATATGTGTTTTGGACATGTTACCAAGGAATAATATTATAACTAGGAAGCATTGAACACATTTTATATCAATCTGTATTTGATAAAACTATTCCAATCAAGACCTAATTTTCTAATCCAACTTTGGAGATATATAATATAATCGTTGTTTAGCCTTAAATTCTGATCAGTTATATTTTAAAATTAGAATCAGTCATACTTGCCTTAAATCTACCTTAGTTGGGATCAAAACTTGCTCTGGAATTGTTTTTCTAGGTTGTATTGTAGATATTTAAGCCAATGTGGAGCATGCCCTCTTGAGATTAATACTTGGAAAAGTGTGCAAAATGGTTGGGGTTGCCAGTTGCTATTAGGTTTTAATATTTTATTTATGTTTTTTTTTTCATTTTTATTTCAAGCAATGAACTTTTAGAGAATGGGTGAGCTATGCCAAAGGCATATTCAGATCTATGTTTACATTTATATTTATGTTAATTGGGAGAAAGCGAGGATATTTTGAAACTTAAGAATTTGAAAACAAATGCTGGTGGCACAAAGACAGAGGAATTTAAGGTGGAATATTGAAATTGATCTAGCAAACAATTTGTTTGTTTGTTTGTTGTTTTAATGTTGTAGTTGATGCTTTTTGAGAAAATTGTCTTTAATCCAAGCATATTTATCCAATTATCTTGTAATCTATGATAATTTTTGCTTGATGGTATCAATAAGAGTTTAATAAGTCCTTCAACTTAATCTTTATTTTATCAAAATCACAAATACAAGGTTTGTATACCTCATAGTTGGGGGATGCAAACTTGATAGCCATGCATTTTGATTCCCATGTGCATAGTCTAGGACTTGTAATGCCCAAGAGGATGTACACACAATATCTACATTTTATCTATTATTTTATACAAGATTATGATTTTTTAATTCAAGAATAATGGGATATTGTATGTGGCAATACTACTCACATTACCACTTATTTATTACTTCACCTGTTAGATTTTTGCAAACCTAGCACCAAACACTTAAATTCCTAGCAGAAAAATTGATCTATTGATTTAAATGCACAACTAGGTTCTTAACACAATAAAATTCATTGGAAGCAAACATACCGATCTCAATCACATTGACACAACAAATTTCTGCCCAATCACAGTTCTTCATCAAAATAACTTCGGAACTTACTTGGGCTCTTGTCCTGGGAAAATGGCCCAACTAAAAAACTACAAATGCCTTGGATCTAATCCAACAAATCTGCACTATATCAGTGCTCAATCTCCTTGGCAGATTTGGATTTCCAGGCTCCCTCCTGTACTTCCTTGGACCCGACGCTCTAGAGTATTACACTCCTCTTGAGGCTAGTGACACTGCATGGTTTGTCTTCTCCCTCTGCCTAGACTTTCTTTTATAAATTTACATTGAGCTAAATCCCTTACCCTAATCTCCAAAGTGATTGACGGTTGGGATTAGATCTAGTCTCACTTGAGATCAATCGCCGAGATTAAAACAAAATCACTAAAGTAAATTACTTATTTTTCTTAATTTTCTTTAGCTCAATAAGCCAACATCCTAATATATGCCTTTTCCTAAGACTTAGGCTAAGTTACATTAGCAACTAGCTCACACTTGACCAAGAGTTCTAAGGATAATGTGGGCAACTTCTGCACGCCTAGACACAAGGCTTGTGTAGAAGTAACCACCTGAGCTATAAACATCAACAATCCCTCTTAGTGAGGGAGGTACTTCTGCCACTGGGGATTAACTTCGATCTTGGACTTGCAACTACTGCCATGGTTGCTCCCTCTGAACTAGAAGACTTCTCTACCATTTGGTGTGGAAAGATCGTCCAAGTCAAACTCCCCTCGATGTTGTCCCCAGAACCGTTTTCTCTTGAACGTCTTGTAAGGTCATCTGGTACCAAGAGACCTTCTTAACAAACTTGGAGGAATCTGTCAACTTTTCCTCCCTACTTGAACTTGAAGGTTGACTCCCTATGAGGTGCTCAACCTATGGAGCCTTCCACTCCTTGTTCTTTGTCACTGTAGTGCTTCTTGCCATTGCTCCTATGCTAAGTCCTTCTAGCACGATTGTGGGCTTGTCTCGGTCCTTTGAGACACCCACGAACTTTGCTGCTAATTCTCCCACTTGTATGGTCTCCCTCTCTCCCCTTGAGGGTTGACCTCCGCCAACCTTGTTGGATGCTGGGATTATCCTCTATACGTGCTATTGGCTACTAGTAGTTCAATGAATAACTGTTCACCCATGCTTTGTCGTAGGAGATTCCAACATAGCAGTTGCTTGCTTGCCATTGCATTTGCATCTCGTAGCTCCTTAATTATGCCTAGCGCAATGTTCTACCAACGTCACGATCCTCTGCAAGGATTGTTTGCTTCTTGGGTGATTGACCTCCTCCGATCACACCCCATGTGATCCCATGCTCGCTTGTTAAGATGAAAAGGCAGCACTACCGCGACTCTTCATGTCACAAACCTGTGACTCTGCCTCCATGGAACTATGCTTTTTTTGGCCTAGGGCTGTTAACCCTTAATGACACTCTGCTTGCTCTCTTGGACTCTCAGCGTGACCCAATAGGTGTCTTCTCCACCTATTTGTGTAGTTTGCCTTTGTAATTGATTGCCCTATTGCTTGTGCAACTTTTGTTCAACTGAGCCTACGCAACTTGTCGATGGTTGTCTCTACCCCTCTCGTGGGCTCCCCAATACCATTGTGCTTTGCCTTCGCTTTGTGCGTCTTGGTTTGGGTTCTCTGTGCTGCGACACACTTTTACAGTGACTCATCCACTACTTGATCCTCGGCTTAGATCCCTTTTTTTGCTCCTCCTCGACTTGCTTGGTGACAACCAAACTAGTGGGGTGGCTTTTTTGCTCGAAGGGGCCCCGATCCGCGACTCATTTGAATATGGCCGCTGCTGCCACTATTATTCTTGAGTTGTCTTTGTGTCTGCTTGTGTCACTTTACTCTTCAACCTAGGCCCAAGTTGTTTGTATCTCTTCATTGCTCTGTCGTAGGTTCTATCAAGAACTGTTAATGCTCCGGTGTTGCTTCACAGAGTGTCTTGGTAGTTGGCCTGCTCAATTCACTACCGATAATGGCCCGTCAACCTCCTTCCAACCGTGTCTACTTGTGATGAACTAGCAAAATCTTGCGTCACCATTGTTTCTTAGCTTCTTTATTGCTTTGACTTTTCGTTCCCACATTTGTGTGCTATCAAGGTTGTTGGGGCTTCCACTCCATCTCAAATGTGGGCAATTGTTTACTGAAGCTTGGTTGGTAGGGTTTGCAGTTGGGTCATTGTCATGACAAGTGTTCCAACTTGTTGCTAGACTGCAAGTTGACATAATATAAATGGATGGTTTTTAAGTAGGACAAGGGGATGGGATTTGATATACTTGTGTGTGGGGAGTGCAATGCAAGCCTCACATGTTTGACCACTAATTCTAGGGGCTCCCACGACAACCTTAAGTGGTTGCAACTTGCAACAACCCTCACAAGGATTGAACCTTGGTCAAGAATGATGAACTCCTCATTTCTCTTCATTGAATCCAACTCCTTTATTAGAATTATGGACACTAGGAGGTTTATTAAAACCAACTTGGTCAAACTTACTAGTTGTGTGGTTTTAGTGTGTTTCTTTAGTGTGCTTTTGTACATTTGTTGTAATAGAACTACCCTGCTAAGTGTTATTAAGGAGCAATATTTGACTTCTACTCGACAATATTCGGTTGGCATATCATTCATCGACCAATTTGGACTCTAGATTTGTGCCTCAATGCCACAATTTGTCCACCAATTGGCTGTAAAAACAACAAAAAAGGTTTAGTGTTGCAAATTGCAATGCCAAACTTAAAGAATTTATATAATTTAAAAATTGAATCTTACATGGCATTTTCTTGTTCACGAGTCGTATGGTTGATCTAAATCTAATTTATATAATTTAAAAATTGAATCTTACATGGCATTTTCTTGTTCACGAGTCGTATGGTTGAGCTAAATCTAAACATGCCAGATGTTTCCTTGTACATGTCTCATTGCAATTTGATTTTTTCTTGAATTTCTAGGCTCCAAAACATCCTCTCAATACATGTTATGACACCTCTCGTCACCTCGGGATCTTTTTGAATATTAGACCCTTCATTATTGAATATGCTTGGATTTAGATATGCTCCCCCTACATGAAACGGTGAATGTAGTTGCCTATCCAACCTGGAATCAATAATTTCCCATATAGGGAGATATTTAGATAAATCTCCCCTATAAAAAGCCTTGATGGACTCTTTGGCCGTGTCCATGCCGTCATAAATGTAGCCCATTGGAGGCTTGTCTCCATCCATGATCCTCAAGACTTTCACAAGGGGCTTGGTTAAGCTAACAATCTCAGTGACTTCCTCCCACAAGTCCTCTTTGAAGAGAGACACCTTCATAGCCATGGCATTTGGTTTTGTGTTATCTTTCCAAAATAGCCATTATTGGCTACAGAACATCCATGTCAAATTTTGGTACTCATTCAAAAGGCTTTGGATGGAGAGGAAACTAGTGGCAAATTGTATAATAGCGGGTTGACTGAGCTCACCCTCTGAGAATTTTCTCATAAGACTCAATACCCAAGCATGGTTATAAATGTACTTGGTTCTTTGTTTGCACTCTACAACAACATCTTGCACCCATGACAACTTCCCAGTGTCCTCCAAAATCAAGCCTATGCATTGGGCAACACATGGGCTCAAAAAAATGGTAGGATATCTTTTGGTTAGCATTCTTCCAACTGCCACATAATTTGCAGCACTGTCTGTGATTTACTTGGACAACATTTTTTACCCCAACTTCCTCCACAACCTTTAACAACATTGAACAAATAAGATTTGCATCCTCTACATGGGAAGATGCATCAATGGACTTTAGGAACATGGTTCTGTTAGAGCAAGCAACAATAAAGTTGATGATTGTTCTAACCTTTGATTTGTCCACCCCTATGTTGCCAGATCCATGGGGCTAGGTAGTTGGATCCGCGGATCCCTAGATCAGATACGGATCTGGATCCGAATCCATTGGGATCTGCACTGTGCACTTTATGAGTCGCTTTCAAAAATAATGAACCTTTCATGGTAAATCCAGACCTACAAAATCATGTGTTCTATGGTGCCGGCTTGATTGATTCTGCAAATGAAGGTGCGTTGGTCGAACCAGTTGGGTAACAAAAGTCTATCAGAACATATGTGCGTCATATGTTTATTCAAATGGACATTTAACATATTATTTAACATTGATAAATGTCTGTTGGAACATATGTGCGTCATACGATTATTCAAATGGACGTTATATTATTTAACATTGATAAATGTTTGTTAGAACATATGTGCGTCATGCGATTGTTAGTCTCCAGGGCCCACATAAATTTATTTTGCCCTAAAAACACTTAATGTGGATTTTAACTTCCCAGCTTCCAAGTGTTTGAGCTCCGATACTTTATCTTATTAAATTTCTAATCCAATTTAAATTCCCAGCTCCGAAGTGTTTGATCTCCGATACTTTATCTTATTAAATTTCTAATCCAATTCACTTTATAAATGAATCTAAATAGTTTTGTTCTTTAATTAATTTATAATAATTGAATATATTTTTATAATAGGTAATTTATAATAACAACAACAATAATAATAATAATAACTTTTATAATAGTTATTATTATGTTTTACCTAATTTATAAACTATTTAATTTGTATGAATACTTACTATTTAATACATAAAAGAATATATTAATTCTAAGCTTATTAATGGAATATATTAATTATTTTATATAACAATTACATTTTACAAATATATATTATATAAATATATATATATATATATATATAAACTATATATTATAAATTTATAAAGTCCAAGTTTTTATGCTTCAATCCATATTTTGTTGTCTTCCACAGTCAGAATTAAGGGGCCTTCATAATCCGATCAAGAGAAAAAATTGCCACTGAAATTGCTATCTCTCTTCAGATCCAAGTTTCTTTGTATCTCTATGCTTCTTCTTAAGTTACTGAGCTATATATATTCCACTGCACAGCATTCTCCTTTCTATAGTCTTTTTGATGAGCCATCTTTTCCTTGTGTTCTTGAAAAAAAGATCTCTGCAAGTTATCTCCACAAGCAGATTTTGATATCCAATCTGTGACTGTCTTTTAAATTCTTTTTACTGATTGGCATCTTTTTGCAATGCTTCAGTTTTGTTAGATGCTCCCAACTGTTCTTGCTTCATGCTTCATTCCCAGATATATCTGTTTGTTTGAAGGTTGCCTCTATTTGTGTCCGTAATCTACCTGTTCTCACGACAAATCCTGAGTCGAAACATTTAACATTTGTAATATCAACACCATAGTTATTTGCCCTATTTCTCTAGTATTAGATGACCTTCTCTGTTGCTCTAATTACTACTTAGTGATCAAGTGGAAAACATCTTCAACAACAGTTCAAAGAATAGTTAATAGATCAATTCTTCAATGGAGTGCTCCTGAGAGATGATCTTTATCAAAGAATGATTGTTAATATAGCTCAATAAGGATTTCATAAGGACCCTTTCACGAATAGCTTCTGCAATAATGATCAAGAATCACAGGCTCCCCCTAACTGTATGCTTCATCTCTTTTGGCAGGGTTTTCCCAACAAATGCTTAAGTTGTCAAAAATCAAGCCAATAACATGTGTTGTTGGCTGGAGAGTTCAAGGGACTTTTGGATTGTATTTGCTTCCTTCTCCATACTTGTGTAACTTTCTTCTTTTGCATGGTTTTAGTTTGTGTAAGAGCCCAAGTTAAGTTACAATCACGTGCCATATGACCAATGTTATGACACTTGAAGCATTCTACATTGTTCATGAATAAGAATTCATGATTTCTTCCTGCAAAATTGTTACTTGGAGATTGTTGGGGACCATAATATTTATCTTCATGATATGGTTGGGGACCATAACATCTATTTTTATAATATGCTTTACAATATTTTGTTATGTGTCCAAAGTTTGTACAAGAATAACTATAACTAAGAAATAAACTTTGGTATCTGGGAGATGGAGATTTCCTTGATGTACTTATGAAGCCTTTTTGCCTTGAGATCCTTTGATGATAACTATTGCTTCTCGCATCCTCGACATTATCTACGTTTCTTTTTGGAGCAGGATTTCTTCCATTGTTGCCTTGATTTTTCTCTTTGCCTTTGCTGGAACTAGGAGCATCACCATTTCTTTCTGGCTTCTTCACATCCTTCTTGTTTGAAGCATTATCATTCTTGTTTGAGGGTTCACTTGCATACCCAAGGCTTGATTTATCAAATGGACATCTTTGATGGCTGAGCATGTCATCCAAGGCTTGAGAGCTCTTCAAGGTTTTGTTCATGCCTTCAACCTTTTTCCCGAGGAAGACAATCTCTTCTTCCAATCTTTCATACTCATTATTTTTCTTAGCAAGTTGTTTCTTAGTTTCTTCCTTGATATGAGCAGCTTCATTTGCTTCTATTTTAAGCGAGATGATCTCTGACTTCATTTTGAAGATTTCTTCATTTTCCTTAGCTAGATTGCTCTCCATTTCTTCCTTGATCCTTGTAGCTTTACGTGTTTCGGCCTTGAGAAGTTTGATGTTAGATTTTAATTTGAAGATTTCTTCATCTTTTGCTTTTAGTTGACCTATCATGGTGTTTCTCTCCTTTTCTGCTTCATCAACTTGTTCTTCTATGATTGCCAATGCTTCCATTGTCTTCTCAGCTCCTTGTTCTACCTTTCTTGCTTCTTGTAGTTGAGATTTGAGAGAGGAGACCTCTACCTTGTGTACTGACCAATCTCTTCTTCAAGTTTGTTCAAGCTCTTGTGCCTTTGTTCAAGTTGACTTGACAAGGTATCTTCTCGTTTCTTTGCTTTATCCAATTGATTTGTCATGGATATGACTTCTTCATGCTGCTTTCTTTTGCTTTGATGAAATTCCTTCTTAAGCTTGGCAAGCTCTTCATCCCTTTCCTGTATTTGAAGCTGGACAAGGTCAACTTTCTCCCTTGTTTGGTCTTGGTCACCAACTAGTGCTTTCTTCTTAAGTTCCTTGTTTTCCTTTTTCAAATTGATAATCTCTTCCATGGCAGCTGTAAGTTGGGCGAGGAGATCTTCTACAAAATGCTTTTCATCCTCTTCATCTTCTAGATCTTCTTTAGCCTTGATGTCATCATTCTCATTGTCGGCTTCTATGATGGGTTATGGATTTTCTTCTTGATTTCCATCATCTTCTTGACTAATGGTCATGGTCAATGCTCCTTTTGAGTGAAGGTCATGAAGTCTGTCCCATATACCCTTTGCTGACGAACATTTCCTAAATTTTTCTTTATAGAATCAGGTAGCCCATTCAAGATTGCATTCATTGCTTTTTCATTGTACTCCTTGGATTCTCCATCCATCATGCTATCAACAATAATTGATTTCCAAATTTCAATGCCTTGAGTCTTTAAGAAATTCCTCATTCTTGCTTCCCATATATAAAGTTCCCATTGAACCATGGAGCTTCCTCAAATTGATTGTTTCTATTTTAGTGGTAGAGGGAGACATATCCTTAGGAGGATTGGAGACTTTCTTCCTTGACTTCGCCATTTGTGTTCTAAAGATCAACCTTCAAGCTATTAGGCTTTGAATGAAGGTACTGGCTCTGATACCAATTGTTGGAAATAGTGAGAGGGGGGGTGAATTAGTATTTCTTTTCAATTGTTATTTTACCAGTTAAAACATTTATATTCAGAACACAAGATGAACAACAAGAATAAATGCTTTTATTAATATAATCTTTGCAATAGAATAGATAAAATATATATATGTGATTCCAATTTGTTGCGAAGCACCAACTTGGACTTTTTGTGAGGCTCCAACCTCCTGAGCACCAACTCTGTTTTGTCAAGGCACCAACCTTGGACTTAGGAGCACCAACTCCCAGGATACCAATCCTTCTAGTTCTGAGGCATCAACCTCAAGGGCGCCAACTCCTCGCTGCAAACTGTCTGGATCTGTTTTGTCAAGGCACCAACCTTGGATATAGGAGCACCAACTTCAAGGACACCAATCCTTCAAACTTCCGAGGCACCAACCTCAAGGGCTCCAACCCTCTTGTCAAGGCATGTTTTATAATAATGTTCTACTCTCAGAACTCTTCTTTACTGAGTTCTGTTTGTTTACAGCTTCACTGTAGTCTCCATGCTACAACATCAATGGCAACCAGTCTTCATATGAAGAAGTCTTTACAACTCTTCATACTGTCCACACAGAGTCTGCAAAAGTTATCTCATGATGATATCAAGTAGGCATCATGATCTCTGATAATGTCTCCACATAGCTTTAGTGAGTCTCGTCCTTCGACTGCCTCCTGTTCAACTGGACCTTCGTCTTCCTTCTGTCCTGTGGACCTTCGTCTTCCTTCTGTCCTGCTGGACCTTTGGCTTCCTTCTGTCCTGCTGGACCTGTTTGCCAGCAACCACTTCATAAAGACAATTCTCTGTTTTCTTATCTTGCTATGCCTGACCTTTGTCTTCCCTTTCGCTCGCTTGAGCTTCAGCTTCCTCAACGCTTGCTCGACCTTTTGGCTTCCCTCCTCCGGTCGCTTTAGCTTCCTCTGCGCTTGCTTGACCATCTATGCTCGCTTGACACTTCGGCTTACCGATCCATGGCTTCCTCTATCTATTCAAGTGTTCCAATAATCACAGGACACGTTCAGGAGGAAGAGAGGTCGAAATAAAATAGTGTTGCATATTAAAAAATATCAGAGGCCCTTTTTCTTTAATAATATTCATACTTCGTTTGGCATAGATTTCACAGCCATCTAAGGTCATTTGCAGGTGTTTTTGCTTCGTGGAAGTTTTATGAGCCATTAGGGCCAAATCAATTTGGGAGCTGCATTGAGAATTGTGCAGCCATTGAAACTGGAACGAAGGTCCATTCTGAAGGATTTCAGTGTTCTGAATCCATTTCTACAGCTTTTTTTCCTGTTGAGGCATTCTTCTCACTGTTTAGCTTCAGGGAAGCTTTTAGGGCCACTAGGGCCATTTCAGTGATTGAGCTGTTTGGGGGCTATGTTCATCCATTTTTGGTGATTCAAAAGCCTATGTCTGCTATTTTCGACCTTCTGAGTTTGATGGCAGAGGTTTCAGAACCAATTGAGGTCATCTTCACCTCGAAATTCTCCATGCAAGTTTAAAGGGCCACTAGGGCCAATTGGGGAAAGTACTGTATAAGGTACAATTTCACTGTTTAGTGCTGGGAAAGAGCATGTTTAGCTAATTCCTATCTTCTGATTCTGTATTTATAGTTAGATCTGTCTTTCGAGACACTCATATTCTTGTATTAGCCTTTATAGCATTTTTAATACAAGAGGACCAACCTAGTTTGAGAGGCTTGGTCCAGCATATGTAGCCCAGGAGGGGTGAACTGCTTCATCGTTTTGATGTCTTTATTCGCTGAAGATGGTATGATAAACAAAACTGATATAAAGTGTTAAACAACAAATATACATAACTTTCATACACACATAATCACCTATACAACTGCAGAAAGTTATTTGTTTTATTCCGCAAGACATCAAACTCCAAGTATGTGTATGTCAATGACTTCTAAGTGTTTACTTCGTTATTTCTTTAGGCAGAGCCTGTAGAGGGCCAGGTAGCCTCTGGAACTCATCCTTTCTTTAGAGGTGACATGTCCGGTGAATGCCCCTACAGTCTATCTCTGTATAAGAAATAAGAAGTTTTCACATTTTCAGAGGTCACTTGGAGTGTTCCTGCAATCGCAATCGCAATCGCAACGGTTCAGGCCCACTAAACTATCAGAAGTGTTAATTTAACTTTAAGCCCCGGGCAACACATTTATCAGAACCACAGAAATACACGGAAATACACCCTCCGAACACATAAGGCCGGACTTCAAATGCATTACGCCCGCATCTATAACTTCATCGGGTCTGCTCCTCTACAACTTTATCGCAATCAGCAACTTTGCACATAACATAGCCAATTCCCCTTCTGCCGACGGGACGGATGCAACATTCAATGAATTGTTTTTAATGAATCCATCGGGTCCATATGTATATATCGCAATCGGTGCTTTATAGTGTGGCAAGGCTTTATAATATATGCGATATGCGACAAATGCGATAATATATTAAATCATATTGCAATGGTGTAGTCGGGTCTGTGTTATTATTGCAATCACATTTTTAACATGACAAGGGCTTTAAATGCTGCGATACATAACTCTCGATGTGACGGACGCAATATACCATTAGGGCGCGATATAATAGGACCATCGGGTCCGCAATTGTATATCGCAGTCGGGGGTTTCGGGGGTGAAAACCCTTCATAAGTTGCGCTATGAGAGTTTCAATAGGTGGATGCGATATAACAATACATCATATTGTAATGGTCCCGTGGGTCCATATATATATATATATCGCAATCGCATATTTTAATGTGGCAAGGCTTAAAGCTGGAATAGAAGGATACATATGAAATACACTGAAAACCCTGCTCTGAAACACTTAGCCGGACTTCAACTATTAATACACCCGGACATATATATCGTCAGGTCTGCACATGCACATTTTTTGATGTTTGCCTTTTTCGGATCAATCCTCCACCGTAGATCTTGCCATCCCATTTGACGGTTGATATTACACCCGACCAACAAAGCTGCTCGGCTTGCACCGTAGATCAAAATGCATTTGACCCAACACTCGACAATGATATCGGGTGAGCTACATGCACGAGGATTACCCGCCCGATAAGGCGGTTTCCTCTCTCCTTCTCTTGCCACGCATCAGTCGATGAATGGTATCGGGTGATCAGCCCTAAATACCACTTACAGTCTTGAGTCCACCCGAAAACCACTGTCACTATTTCAAACTTGCTTTTTGGAATATAACCACATGCATTCACTGTTCATCAATATTCTTGATTTCTGCCTATATTATATACTCCTCCGCTCTTTTGGCTCCTCTGTTGACTTCTTTGGACCCTGATATGGCTCCTCCTCAATCTCCTGCTCTTACACTTGGCTTTCCTGTGGCTTTCGATACCGCTGTTTATGCTTCTCCGCTACGGGTTCCTCTTTGTTTCTTCCGTTGAACTTCTTCCTCTGGCTTTTCTTTGACTACTTCTGTTTTGATATTCTGCATTGTCTTGATTTCTTCCGCTCCTTTGTTAACTCCTCTGTTAGCTCCTCTGATGCTCTGTTGCTCTTTGTTCTTCCGATAGCGCTTTCCCTTGGACATATCTCTTTGTGACTTCTGATGACTCTATTTATGTACCTTCGCTGATGCGATCCTCTTTCCAGTGGCTTTGCTCCTGTTCTTCACAAGTCTGCTCTACTTTTCCTTGGCTTCATATCATCATTTAGTATCTTAGAGTATTGCCATATTGACATACTCATGTTGCTTCATGTATCTGCTCTACTTGGCTTCACATCATTGTTTACTGTCCAGAATATTGCCATATTGACATCAATGACAACCTAGATCAACAATAAGAAGATGTGCATGTGAGGAGACACTCATTTATAGAATGTAAAGGTGCATATCAACAAACAAGCCCTAGATGGCCTCTAATATCCAAAAAAATCACGCTAGAACAAATACCTACATATCATCAAAATCATTGTCTATATTGGGGTCTTTGTCATCAATATCACCCTCTAAAGTACTCACATTGCCCGCTCCAAGATGACATGATCTATTTTTTATAGGGCATGGTTGATTTGTTTATTTAATGGCGGTTTTCACCCACTAGTGGAATAAACAATTCTAGTCTAATGCTGAGTTGTAATGTAGGCCCAATAAGTGAATGGACTTCTTGTGGGTGTATTCAACACTAGAGCTCTATATATGTAGACGTACAGGTGAGGAGACACTCATTTATATAGAATGTAAAGGTGCGCATCAACAAACAGGCCCTAGATGGGCTCTAATATCCTAAAAAATCATGCTAGAACAAATACCTACATATCATCAAAATCATTCCCTATATTGGGATCTTTGTCATCAATATCACCCTCTAAGCTTTAAAATAAGATAAATGCTTACATTTCAATTCAAGATTTTGTTTGAGTGATCGGTACATATTTAGTAGGATCACAATAGAGGAGTTAAACAATCGATGCTACTAACATTAAGGTACAAAGAAGGCTTGGGGCTCTTGATTAAATGCTAGTTCCATACACTCGTACATGACAAAATCAATGGAAATGTTGTAAGCCCCCCAATCCTAAAATCCTGAAAAACTGTTAAGTCTGCTGGATTTTGAGTAGGATCTAAAATTCTACTTTCTTTATATGAAATCCAATGAGAGGTTGGAACCACTCTCAAACAAGCTGAGTCAATTAATGGTAATGTTAAAAATATAAGTATTACTTTTACTTTAAGAATTTAACATTACTATTCATTTGGTAAGGCAATATGGTCAAATACTAGGCTTTCCCCCCATAAATTATTGTTTTTTTTTGTTTAAATAATTACGTTCAAAGGGTCCTTGGTAGAATTGTATAAAACTGGCTGTTCAGTGAAGAAGGGCTGGTTCGGTACCAAACTGTCCTTTCCTGGTCTGTGCAACCAGTTCAGACCAGTTTTCCCTCAGGAAGTGGTTGGAACTTGGAACAACTGGTTCAGTCTGGTCTGGTCCAGTTCTGATAACATTGGTGACATCTATACATCTTTAAAAAATTTCAATGACTTGTTTGCCTTTTATATGACCGGATCTGGTGGTACTTGTGTTGAGTACTTCAGGAACTTCAAAACCCTCCTTTTGATTTTGAAATTGAACCTTCAGAGCCCATGATTTTAGTTGTTGAAGATTCATGTATTGTTTTCAGCGAAATTTGTATGTCTTGAAGGAATTTTGACTGAGTCTGCCATGGTTGTCTCTTTAAAAAGGGCAAATGGCTTTGTTTTATTAAGCTTCTGCCAAATAATTTGTTTTGGTTGGTTTATGTGGTTTGCCGATGTGTTTTGTGGTTTTCTGGCCAAATTTTACAGAGGTTCGAGGCCATTGTATCGACCATCTTCTTTTTGTGGGCTTTGTTTGGAATTTTTATTGGACTTTAATCTTCTTTAGACAGCCCTTCTAATAGCCCTGGTTCATGCTGTTTTTTGGTCTTGTACTGTGCAGTGGCTCTCGGGCTTTGTGTTTTTGTGCTGTTAACAGTTATGTGGTCATGTGGGCTTCAAGGTGCCCTCCCCTCAGTGGTCCTCAATTATGGTTGGCAGTCGTTTCTGTGTGTGTGTGTTGCCTCTTCTTGGAATGTTGTCAACTCTGTCCTTTGGAGCTCTGTGCCTGCTAGGGCCCTCTGCCATCATTATTTGTTGCAGCAATACCACCTTTCACATGTGAGCCTTATGTTGGTCAAAGGTCCATACACACTCTGCTTTGATGTTTTGGACAGATCCCTTGGGACAGTTACCCAAGGTCAAGCAACTCATTCTGTTGTTGTACAATGAGGGTTCCTCACTTGGGCAATACATAGCATGCCAGAAGTAACACAAAATGACATGTAGAGCCCAAAAACACACAATAGAGACACATGGCATTGTCAATTTGCCACATAGTTACATTCTGACATCATTGCTAAGTGTCATTGTCAGAGACTGTCTTGTTCGCAACCAACATTACCATGTGGCACCACAACATCTCTGACCATGTCAGCATGTAATGTTCACCTCTTGGAGGATCTATTTCCCTATCAAACAAGCATAACTTTGTTATACAGTCTGACTGTTTAGTGGAGTCTGTTGCACTGTGTATGTTTGTGCTCTTCTATACACGGGGGCAGTTTGTCTCTGGAATATTGATGTTTACTTCCTGCTATATCGGAGTTTTCTTTGAAGCTACCTTATCCTCATGTTTTGAACACCTTTATGAGTGCTGTCTTTTCATCAAGTTTTTTTTTTTTTTTTTTTTGTTCATATTTATTTATTTAGTTGTGTTTATGTTTTAATAATTATATTGTTCGTTGTTGTTTATGTCTTCTATTATATAATATATATATATATATATATATATATATATATTTTTTAATAATTTTTATTTAATTATTTATTTTTAATTTTTATTATTTATTTATTTAATTTTTTATTTTTAATTTTGGGTTGTAAGGGAACTGCATAGGTGCTAATCTGAATGCAATAAACTCAATTGGTACTAATTAATAATTATTCCTCCCCTCATTGAATTCCTATATGGAAGAGTTGTTGAGAAGGGACTATTCAGCATCACTTTGGGTTAAAAAATTGCACATTTGGATGCCTTGACTAATGCCAAGTTAGATAACAAAAACAAGACTCCAGTTTGGCATTTTGTATTCTTCTGTGGGTTTCAAAGATTCCGATTGGATTGATGATCCATTTGATGGATGATGGACTTGGTTACTGTTTGTTGTCCTTGATTGATTGATCACTCTGCAATCCATTCCCCTCTTGACTTTACGATGGCATTTGTTCTTTGATCAAAGCTTTCTTGTTGATCTTTGACAATCTGACATAAGTCAGATCACGATCAGCGTTGCTAGGATACCTCAGTTTACATGATTAGAGCAGGATTCCTTGGTTTACATGATTAGAGTACTTGTGTCAAGCTTCGATAAAATTTCAATGTGGTGCGTTAGAGAT
Source organism: Pinus taeda (assembly GCA_000404065.3). Taxonomy (NCBI): domain Eukaryota; kingdom Viridiplantae; phylum Streptophyta; class Pinopsida; order Pinales; family Pinaceae; genus Pinus; species Pinus taeda. The sequence goes on from APFE030352550.1 coordinate 92,037, forward strand.
GGATTCTCTATTGCTTCGTTATGCTCTTTGTTATATTCTATTTCATCAAGGAAAAATATTTCTTATTGTCAAGAGAGGCCATTGAAATGCTTTGGTAATTGTTCCTTCAATCAATTTCAAGTAGTACATTTAATCGTTGGAGTGCCAGTACACTTCGTTCTTCATAAATAAAATCTATTGATATGCTTTTAGTAATCTTTCTATCGCTCATCTCTGTAACCCCTAAAGCCTAGTAACTATGAACTGTACTCTATGTAAAAAGATATCAACATGCCAAGTGTAACCATTTATAAATATAGAATTATCTGAGAATGCAACTTGGGTCTAAATTTTTTACAACAATTTTGATAATTATTTTTTCTGAAATTTGAAATGTTTTCTGAACTACCATGAAATGTTAAATTCTGAAAATGAAAGATTGGTATGCTGTTGGAGCTTTGTATCGCAGCCTCATCATTGTTGCAAAACCCAGACTTGGGGAGTAATTTGGTGAATTAAAAAACTGAAGAAAAAGTTGACATTATGATTGACGAGCAAAAAGGAAAATATATGCATTTGTTCATTTAAAGTTGAATATCAACCAACATCAATTAATCACATTTCCACATAAAAATGAAAAGAAGATAGATAAATAAAATGCATTAGATGTCAAATGATGCATTGTACGTTAACTATTAAAGTCAAACCTAAATAGACAAAATAAAAATGTATTGAATATATATTATAAGTGTATCTACAATGAATTCCCTCTTCCCCTTTTATGGGCGAAGGTAACTGGTCATTCTCTAGCGGTGGAAGGCCCTGCACCTGTAGTTGACATGTCTAATGTTGGGTGTAGGCGTTGAGGTTTGCTCCTGATTCTCACAAATCTCCTTGTCTCTTGTCTCATTGGTTGGGGACATCCTTTGTTTTGGTGACAAGGAGATGGAGGCTTGATTTCTAATCTTGGTGAGTTATTTCCAAGTCAGTGCAGGGTCCTGCTCTTGGTCATCTGCCCCATCTAACCATCCAGGTGACTTGTCCATGACAGGTGTCTCACTCTCTACCAATGAGTTAGTCATGTGGTTAATGTCATCCAAACAAATGGGCCATACATCCACTGTTTCACCCACAACCAAAGATTGGACCCTATCATTTAGGTGTCGGTATACCAAGTTGCACCTTTTCAAGTGTATTTTTTCAAGTACACTCTAATTGCATTTGCAACCTGAAATGCTACAAGTCTGTCTCAACACACGAATGACAATTTTTTGTAAAGTTGGTGTCTTTCCACTATTGTTTCTCTCCCAAGCATCTACAATAAATAAGAAGAGAAATAAATTACATTTCCATCCATGCCAAAAAAGAAAAATGGAAAACAAAGAAATCAAACAAAAACATGGAACTTGTAAATAAAATTTAAATTGCTTGGCATTGTAGTTTTCATGTTTTTTTCTTTTCCGGATTGTCATGTTTAAGCCTGAATAACCCTGTAGTACTCCTATACAGCTCCATATCTGTTTGGGTACATGGTTATATGGATTAGGCACTGATCACTAAACATGATGCAAAAAGTCCTTCTATAATGCTGCCATCAAAATTAAAATTAGAGGAGCAAGAACAAGAGGGCTTGAGGTAGACTCCTGTTGCACAAATTGGAGGATGGAGAGCATGTTGTTCCATTTACCATCAATTACATTCAGAGTCAGTGTTCAGCAGATTTCATGGATAACATTTGAAATTTGTCGAATTTGATGAGAGGACGATAAAATTTATTTTAGTTCAGCAATTTTGTTTGTATCCACATAAATTTCAATGATTCTAATCTGGTTTTACAACCACGAGTTCCTTCAATAATGATTTCTATCCTTCATTTGTTGAGTTCATTTTCAATGATTAGTGTTGGTACAGGGACAATGTACATGGTATGCCAGTGAAGAATGGAGTCCATTTGTTGGCGACAACTAAATTTCTTAATGATTTGGGTAGCTCAGGTGTTGTAGTGACACAATGACTGATCCAACAAGTGTATGACAGTGGACACTGGAGCTTGCTCACTGATAACAAAAGTTGCTCACAATTTGCTTTGGTGGCAGAGCTGGGGTCACTAGTTTTCTTGGGTTAAAAGACAATGAGTTGAATGGGGTAATATTTTATAAGCGCAGGCTGGGACCTAGGTTTAAACATTATATTGTACTTTTATTTGGTTAATTTTATTTTTTGACGGAATACACATCTGTGGGAAAGCCTATTTGGTTAATTTTATTTTTTGATGGAATACACATCTGTGGGAAAGCCCCCGGGCACTTACCCTCATTTTGAGGATGGTACTCTCTGGTTGCAGTTTTGGGAACCGAACGTAGCAGAGAGATCAATTGAGGCCCAATAATATCCACAGAGGCACCCAGCTTGGGAACTTGACTCTGTAACGTTCTGTTTATAATTCACAGCACTCAACCGCTCGAGCTAACCCACTGCGCTAATTTGTTTTATTTTATTTTTAGACTAAATCAAATTATCATCTAGAATTTTATTGTTTTTAGTTTTACATCAAATTTATTTAGAAGTTAATTGTAGGTTTTTCATTTAGAATTATAAATGTCTATTAGTTATATGCATTAGATATGATTGCTCCAGCTTATGGATTTTTATTGTTCCACCTTGTAGTACAAATATTGTTGTTACACACATAGATTTGTGGGAGTGCTTTTATATACTACATGTTGACCTACAGCTTCTCTACTGCTTATACCTGGAGAAAGGGGACTGCTATTACTATCGTTAGACCGTAAACATCAGGAACAAAGTTATAATGTCTGGAAAATAGTGGTGAATATTATCACATATCCTGTACAAAAAAAAATAATTCAAATTTCATTGTTACTGAATTTGAACATGAACCTGGTGATTTAGATCACATCCCAGATCTTTTAGTATCTGATTTCTCTCATGAAACTCTTTGATAGATTCTTTGGTTCTTATCCAGGTGAAGAACCTTTATCAAAGGGTTTCACTCACTGAATGAAACCTCCTATACTCCTTCCTACGAAGAATCTTGGTAAACTAGTGTAGCAATAGCCTACTGTTCTTGTTTCTGGCTAAATGAATTATTATAACCACTCATAATAATAAACATTCTCTTCGACTCCAACTTACAAGTGAGGATGTGTTGAAGAAATGTTTCTGGTAGTAAATGGCAAGACACACCTTTGCATTTCCTTGTTATCTATTATCAAAGCATTATTATATATGATTTTGGTAATGTTCTTATCCCATTTGATCACCTCCATGATAAATAACTCTCGCTATATCCTCCATCGTCAAAATGATGCATTAGGCAGCCACAAAGTTCAAAACAATATGGGGTGCCTTTCCGATTAAATTTTTGCCAACTGCACATCAATGTCCCCAGTGTCTAATATGATGGCATGTGTAACAATTAAGGTCATCGTTAGGGTGGCATTGTTGTACATGTAATTGGGGGTATTATTAGACTAACTAGGACCACTTAAAAAAGGTGGTTATGTGGCTCCTTGTGCTTTAATATTTGTGGTACCTAGGTTAGATTTTTTATTCCACATTCATTATGTGTAGATTATTCATACTTTTGAAGCTTATATGTTGAGGAGCTCACGAGGTCCGTAATCGTTGACTAGAAGCCATGGATGCTTATTGTAACGGGGTTTTGAACATTAATGAAGAGATTCATATTCGAAAATGAATGATTCTCCTACACATTGTAGGGATTTTACTACTATAATTCTGATGATTTTCAAATTATAGGGTTTTGAATTGATGGTGGATGGGTGCATTGTGAAGACACTCCCTGTGATAGGTCACCGGTTCAAATCTCTTGAGTATTAGCTTACCAAAAAAAAAGTCTCCTCATGGGATGTCTGAGTGGTTGGAACTTGGCATAATGGTATGTTATCCCCTCCACAGCGTTAAATCCTGCAGAGGAACATTTTTGGCCCGTTGTGATAAGGTTCAAGTAGTAGCTCCCCCACCCCCATGGACTGTGGAGTTTTGGCTCTTGCCAAGTCATAAATTCCTGGTATATCTAGCTTATGGGCTGTTGTATATACTCCTAGTGTTATAGTGGCAGCTGCTGTGTTTGATCTTGGGCCTTGCCCAGATTCCTCCAATGAATTACAGATTCACCATGGTTGGAAAATAAATAAAAATTCTATGCTTATCTCTTGCTTTCTCCTGATTTATTTAATGGTGCTTGCTCATGATTATTATATGTATTCAGTTATCATTTATCATGTAGTGATTATTCAATTTTGGATTTATCTTAGTAACATATTCACGATGATGCTCAATAACTTCCAAACAACACCCCTATATCTTGGATGAAGTTTTTGAACAATTCACATAAACTTCCCATTTTTGACATGTGCAAATTAACAGATTAAATAAAACATTGTTCTTTTGGGATAATTAACTAGAAAATTTATGAGGGTCCTTCCCTTGCCATCTGGATAGTTATCAGACATAACTATGCATCCAGTTGTTTCCAACAATATAATAATATTCCTGTTTGCATCTGGGTGTAGATATAACAATATTGAATGACTGTTTGTGTCTCTCTGTAGATATCTAATATATTAACATTCCTAATGAAAAGAAATGGTCAATCTGATTTCCCTTTAATGCCAAGATGCATTCATTGTTAGTGAGATTTACATTATATAAGAGATCTGCATTTAAATTTCTTCCAAATATAGAGAATATGCTTTGCTGCTAATCAGCTTGATTTTCGTGGTTTATAAAATTTCCTTGAAACTGGGATATGCTTTGTTGCTAACTGGCTTGATATTTGTAGGGTTAATTTATACTTTTATATTTACCGATTCAAGACGCTTGAATTGTAAAAAGCAGATAAATGCGCCTCCATATTCTGTGCTTGGCCCGAGTCAATGCAAGCTCTACTAGTATTCTATGTATGTCAACCATTTAGCCCCCAGTTTTAAAGATGCCGGAAAATGCACTAAGCAGTACTAAATATTATTTGTTAACTAGCTTAGGTGTACAAATGTTCTATACCTGGGTTGGTTCATATGCAGTGTTCCACAGGGACGCGTCCCCTAGGGTGGGGTGCATGCACCCACACATCCCACACATCTGGGATGGGCGGATGCCTGGGGAAATGTTTCCCCACATCTTCCTGGACTGGGAAATGTTTAAATGTTTCCCTAGTGTGGCAGATGTGTTTACCCAAAAGGGGTGCTTCTAGGTGCACCCTTTCAAAATGGGGACACCCAAAAACACCCCTTTGGAGTTTGAGTTATATCAATTTACTATTCCAATCTTCAGACTTCAGTGTCTACTATAATCTATTTTGTCGAGTAATTAGATTCTAGAATGATGAATGATGTGTGTATTGGTATAAATGATGAATATGGATCAGTGATTTCATTATTTAATTCAATAATGCGTGGATCAATATATTTACGCTTTCATTATTAAATACGAATTTGAAATATATATATATATATATATACCCTGACATTTTCCTGTACCCCCTAAATTTTCCTAAAATTTGAAGGCACTTCTACACATCCCCACTGTGCATCTCCCTGCACCTGCGTCCCCCCGTCCCGGAGTCTTGGTGGAACATAGGTTCATAACAATGTGGTTTTCCTGGGTTGCATTGTTTCATTTCTATGATTCTAGTCACAATGTTGTGCTTATCTCTATCATCTAACAAAAATGTTTGATTTGCTACTAGCTTTATGTTGGAAATAATACTGAGAGGGG
>APFE030352550.1:98827-110330 GCA_000404065.3 Pinus taeda
GAACCTGCGTGTATATATTTTCTCTTTCTATCCTGCTGTATTAAGATCTGTCCTCTGATTAAGATGCCATCACCTGTACCTGTCTCTGAGTGAGTTGCCATCAAGGACAACACTTGTATCATAATGCCAACACTTTACTCTATGCAGTTTTCTGATTTGGAAATTTATTGATTTTGCAGTTTCCATGTATTGGATGAAGCTGAGAGGTCTTTGCATGATGCACTATGTGTGTTATCGCAAACAGTACAAGACAGCAGAGTGATTCTTGGAGGTGGATGGCCTGAAATGCTCATGGCAAAGCAAGTTGATGAACTTGCAAGGAGGACACCAGGAAAGAAATCTCTTGCAATTGATGCTTTTGCACATGCACTCAGAGCAATTCCAACTATTATAGCAGACAATGCTGGATTGGACAGTGCAGATTTAGTTGCACAGCTCCGCGCTGATCATGAGGAGGAGGACACCAAGACAGGGATTGATGTTATAACTGGAGCGGTAAGTTTTGTTTTTGTGGCTTGGTTCTTTTATACTTCTTTTTGAAGGCTATGTGTGTTGCTTCAGTTGTAATCATACCATTAATGTAGTTTTTCATTTTTGACCTTTTTCTTTACATTTCTGATTTAGAATATTTTTGAATGTAGGTTGGAAACATGGAAAAGCTAGGAATTTTCGAGGCTTTCAAAGTTAAGCAAGCTGTCTTGCTTTCTGCAACAGAGGCTGCAGAGATGATTTTGAGAGTAGATGAAATTATCAGCTGTGCTCCAAGGAAAAGAGAGGATAGAATGTAAATCTGATGAGGCTCAACACTTGGTCAGTTTATGGTTTAGCTGCAACCAATTGTAGAAAAAGAGCGTTTGGGTAGATGATTCTAGTTTTTACATTTTGTTGACTTGCTGATGATTCTAATCACATGCAGTTTAGTGCTTTTATTGCCATTGGGAGCCTCTGGCCGGGATGTTCCTTTTATTTATCGTCGCAATTGGTTGGGTGATTATTAGTTTTATTCTCTTCTGAGAGAAGATACCATCGACCAAGATTTTGTTTCTATTTTAATGGTCAATATACTAGTGGATTGTTTTTTAATTACAAAAGGTTATGTTGTGCAAGTGTCAACGGGCCTACTAGTGTGACACATCGCGGGTATGTTATCATCGATCCTTTTTCTATTTTACCTAGGTATAATTTCTACAATTTTAATCCCCCAAATTTAGCATTTTCTTGATCTGCCCTGCTTGATTCCATAGCTATTGTTAATGTTTAATGCTTGGCATGCTTACAAATTGCTTAACCAAATTGCAAATTATGGTCTTCATGTTGGGCCAGGGTACCAAGTTCATTATCTTCCCTGGACGTTGTGAAGATCGATGAAAGTATACAATTTTGAATTGATGTTAATAGAACCAGCAATTTAAAGCTTATTTTTTTTCAGACAGAATCGACATAAATTCAAGGTGGACTTAGAACCTACACTTTTAAACACCCCAACGATGTTCCGGTAGGGGCTGGTTGATGCATATCTATAAAGCTGTATTTGTAATCATTTTGCATGTTTTATCATTTATGCAGGGACTCGGGGGCTCATGACAGTGAGTGATGTCATTCCTTTCTTTGAATGAATGCCTAATTAAAATGTGGACATTGAAGTTGAAAATTTCTATTCATTATGGGTCCTTATCCAAAATTCTATCCATATTATTGGTAGAATTGTAGGAGAACATTGAGAGAATTTTTTACACCTTAAATCTTTGAATATTATGTCTTTAAACTTGACATATATCATGCTTTCAAAAAATGTGCATTCCGTATTTGATAATGAATGTGTTCATGATAAGAAAATTCAACTCTTGAGAATCCCATTTTTTCATCCCTAAGCTGTGAATATTAATATCTTCCGACACAAAATACTGAATATCTCATGAAATATTAATGTTTGATTTTCAAGGATTTGAATAAACCTATATGTTCTTCTTCAAATTTTTTTCCTCTGGAGTTTGAGGAAATTCTTTGATGGTATTGTTAGTAATTTGTCAATGTAGATTAGACCTGGCCAAATATCCAACAACGTTTATGCCAATGCTTAACGATGCCTCTGTCTTATTCAATATTTTATATACATTAAGTTTATTTTATTTAGAATTCAGCATTTAATTTATAGTTTATCATAATATATTCATATTTATATGCAGATGTTTTTTTAATTCAAGGATTTGCCTTTAAGATGGGGTTACTATTTCGCTTTTAGGGTGAGGTTAAGTTGGTTATTTGCACATTGCTAGAGGATAATAGGCAATTTATGAAAATTGTTGCATCTTATATGTAAAATAGAACATGAACGGTGAGTGCAAAGCAAATTTCTTGAATGTTTTTATGTAAAATAGCGGAAGAGTTTTATGTTATATATATATATATATATTCGGTCATCGGGGACCATTCACACTCAACAGGGCTCAAACCCATTATAACAAAACTCATCATGTTGCGAGCGGGAGTTGAATCTGGGTAGAGAGTATACTAATCATTTCCCCAATCACCCAAGATTTTTGTGTATATATGTTGATGTTTTCCTTTTATAAAAATAGTTGGATGCTTTTGCTGTCAAGAATTGTTGGCAACTTTCAGTGAAACTATCACATCTAATGCCACTTATGGTTACTGATAACTCTGGAAAATGCCTGCAAATTTGCTTTTACGCACTTTGTCAAAGGATGACAGGGAATTTGTAAACTTGCTGCAATCTTTTATCTCATAAATTGTTATAATATTGCATGTTTCCCATATTTTATATTGTTTGTAAAATATCTTTGATATAGATTTGATTTTCTATGAATTTGCATAGAATTATTTCAAGAAAGGACATATTTTAAAAGCTTATGTATGCGATACTGGGAACTGATTAGGCAATGGAATTTGACAATATCATCTCAATTAGAAAGAGTAGAAAGGACACTGTAAAAGATTGTATGTAGAAATTTTAGAATTCGGTCTTTAAACGCAATCGTTAAATTTCACTCAACATCAATGGTTTCCTAGATCCAAACACTGGGTATTTGGCTCTAAGGTGGTGGATATGAAACATTACTTAACGAACCAAACATCAGACCATTTTAATTTAATGTCAACAAGTTTCAACACTTGGGGCACAGTTATCGAGCATAAAATCAGGAATGAAATCACTTTAACTACTATAGGTTTACAGCAGCAAATTTGCCCGGTTATCTTCAAGATCATAATCAAATCAGAATACAATTCTAGTTCTACCAAATCAAGAAGAAAAGAAAGTTGAAAATCAAATTTGTAATTACAAAAGTATTGGATTGGTTGAAATTTTACAAGTATTAAGGATATATATATACCAAAAAAAACCATAGCTAGGAAAACCTTGTAAAACATTAGCCACCACTAAAGATCTCAAATAAGCATCAACATTGGTAAACCCTCAACCTCATCAAGTAGCTTGTATCACATATGCTATCCACACTAACACAATTGTCTTCCCTAAGGTTTGTAAACCCTAGCCATGTTGCATCACACAAGTACATGGCAAGACAACCCTAATGTCAATCTCCAAATTTACATGTTTTTCATAGAGTTCGAATCCTAAAACCCTAGGTCTTTGACTCTTGTATCATCACAAGCATCAAAATCGCAATGGATCACCAAGAATAAACTACATGATCTTGCATAGCATTACATTGTGCAAGAACAAAAGACCAAAAACATGCGAGACATTTATTCCATGTCTTCTACAAGGTTATAAACCCTAGTGCTATAATAAGAAACACAAGTACTATCATTATGTTTTTGTCTAGGGCTTGTCAGTGCTATCATTATGTTCTTCTCTAGGATTTGCATGTATATGACAAACCTTAATCATCATAAGAGCAAATCTTAGCATCACACCACTACAATCTCTCCAAAAGCAATTTAGATGACTTTCGTTCCCCTTTTCTTCTCGTAGGGTTATGAATCCTAGTGTCAATCTTCTAGGGATTCATCATGAATAATAATATCTCTAAGACCAATACAAAGAAGAGTACAAGATTGATAAAAGGATACAAAAGCTCTCATATCCCTTCTGTATACAAGTAGGAGAAAGAAGGCAACATAAAGTAAGGGCACGTGTTAATATTGGTAACCAAAAAGGCATCCCCACATGGAGCATTCTATAGTACAAGGATGTGCTTGTGTCAAACCAATGGTTATTCACCCCCAAAAATGAAATGCTCCAAGTTATGATCTTGGGCTCAACACCCTTAAAGGTGACGTGCATCCCAATGAAGTGTTAGTCCAATCCTCCATCTTCTATGGTGGTTTGCTATTCAAGTTTTCTCATGTAAGGTAGTTCTCCTCTCATTGTGTGCCACATGCCCTCGAATGTGTTCAATGCTACTCATGTGTATTAGTGTCGTCACTAAGCTCCAACACACCTCCAACATGTGTTGAGGTTTGCCATTCACCTCCATGAAGTATGCTCCATGACCAAGTGTCCTCATTCAAGTGTCCAACCTTCAAGGCATATATCACATGGTCCCAAGCTAGCTTTAGGGGCTAAGTGCACTCTTCCTAGGTAGGTACCTTCACGGATTGAGCAACCAATTCCGCCATTGTGTGCACCCAAAATGTTACTCAAGAAGTTGATTAGGGTAACATCCTCCTAAATAGGGGCAACATTCCAACACTAACCAAGGTCAATCATCAACTCATATAATTAGCCATACACGTGTCCATGAAGCATCATTGAGGGGCTAGGAGACATAATACTATCCTAAGAAGGTAAAAGCACTTTTGGAGTGATCTCAAAAGCTAACACTCCTTGTTAGGATAGAATTGTTTTTTGTAGCATCCATCAACTCCCTCTAAAATTGCAACCTATAATTCTAGTGCCAACACATGGATGAAAGAATACTTCATCATGATAGAACATCATACATACTCTACAAGAGTCACACCAACAATATAGGTTTGTAGACCTCAGCATCCAAGCAATCACTAACAAAAGTGTGGCTCTGTCTAAGTGGTTAACCAAGCAATTTGTTACTCAACTTTTGGATTGTGAACATGCAAAAACAATACAAAAATGTTCCTCGGTTTGTGCCACAAAACCAACCTACTCTTTTTCCTTTGTTAAAGGTTCCAAAAGAACAAGGATCGTTTGTGAAACTTAAAGGAACATAATTTTGGATCATTGCTTCCTATTCAACTTTGGAATCACTCCGAGACAATAACCTATCAAAAACTCAAGAATCCCTAAAGTCATCACCATGGGCCAAAATTGTCTAGCACTAGATCAATTGATGTTGAGGGCATACTGTAAATATAATCACATCTCCATACAAGACCAACACAAGTGGATGCAATGTTAACTTATTGATTTTGATATATCAACCTCAAGGGAAAAAGGAAACAACAATGAAAGAGTCATCATTAAATGGGAGCTTGAGAATCCCTCCAATGCACCTTAAAATTACTAGCAAGCTAAACAACTTCATCATGGTCAACTCTCTTTATCTAAGATAACCCTTAAACACAAGTAACATGATGGCCTTCTTTGTTTGGCTTAGAGATTCCAATAACATTGTCCTTGATATTTGTCACTACTCCCACCCAAGCTTAGAGTTGATTATTAATTCCACTACTATAGGCGTGGACACATAGGATTACCGATAACTTATATGATTAACCTCTTCACAACAATACATGGTGTACAACCAATAAAATTCTCAAGAGATAATGTTGGATGCTCCCTCTATTTGCAACAATCACTAAAGCTAAGCAAGGTTGCCATCATCTCAACCAAAATAGAGCAACAAATAATCATTAGGCTATCACAGAATGAATCAACCCATCTTGGGCTTCCTAAATTAACAAATAATCAAATGCTCAAGCATGCTTATCATACAAATCAATCCATTCCAAATATTGGTATTATGGGAACAAATCAACCCACTATCACAAGTCATATTGCGTGTCACACCTGTTGAAATATATATCATATACAATAATCAATGGAGAAGATCTTACACATATCATAGGGAAACACACTAGCATCCATTGAAACAAATCAACTACATGTGTTATGTACTCATAGTCATCTCCCTTGTTGAAAATGAATCCCTGCCATCCATAAATAAAGTAGAATGTATCCATTGGAACAAATCAACCACATATTATAGATCCTCCTAGGCATTTCATCCATAGAAAATTAAAACCATACTAGCCAATAATCACATAGATCTACCACCTATCCCTCATGAAAACATATTATTAACCCTTAGAACATATTAACCACCTATAATAGGTCCTTTTGTCACACCAATTAAAAATGCATCTAGAACAATTGTCAAAATAGGTCTTTTATCTCTCATCACAAGAGAAAATAGGGTTTCAACCCATCAAAACCTTTGACAAGTGCAAATGCCCATCTCAAGCACACTAGGGCTTCACTACTCGACAATCTCTCCTAGGTCCAACAATTGAAACACAAAGTCCCTCTTCACCAAGAGAGTGATTTTAACCAAAAAAAAATTTGATGACATGTATACATCTCAGGATTTTGACAACTAATGCAATTTTGACATTTTGTTTCACACCAAAGGTTCCTTGAATCCAAACCTTATGGATACTCAAACTTAGCCTTGAATTGAAATATAAATCAGAGTAGCAAACAATGGACACTATTTCAATTCACTTCAACCTTAATCCACTTGAAAATTCAATAGTAAGGATACCAAACTTATGTGAAAAAATTTCAACCCAAAGGGCACACTTTCCAAGCATAAAGTGAGATTTGAAATCACTTTAATTACTACAAATTTACAATAGAGAATATGTTGTATTCATTGGACAATAGGTTCAACGCTTCCCGTGTGTTTTGCGACATGGACTAACTGCTTCTCATGGATCCTAACTCTGGCGATTGTAGCAGAGATTAACACCTGGGGGTTTTGATCTAACAACAATTGTGATTCCAAGTGGTATTAAAGTGACAGGGCTTGAGTTTGAAATTCATTCGACTAGCGCTGGGGGAAGATTGTTGGACATTAGGTTAAACAATCCCTATGTGTTTTGCAACATGGACTAACTGCCTCTCGTGGATCCTAACCTTGATGATTGTAGCAGAGACTAATGCTTGCGGCTTTGGTCTAATGACAATCGTGATTCCAACAAGTGGTATTAGAGCAACATGTCTCAAGTTCGAAACTTACTCAGCTCGTGTTGTGTGGGGTGAGGGGGGGGGGGGGGGGGGTTGTTGGACATTGGGTTCAACGCTCCCTGTGTGTTTGACATGGACTAACCACCTCTCATGGATCACAACTTGGTTGATTATAGCTGAGATTAACGCCTACGAGTTTTAGTCTAACGACAATCGTGCTTCCAACAAGTCGTATCATAATGACAAGTATTGAGTTTGAAACTCACTTGGCTCACATTGGGGGGGGGTGCGGGGGGAGATTGTTGGACATTGGGTTTAGCACTCCTCGTGTGTTTCGCAACATGGACTAACCGCTTCTCACGGATCCTAACTCTAGTGATTGTAGCAAAGACTAACACCTGCAGGTTTTGGTCTAACGACAATCATGATTCCAACAATATTATCTTCAAAATGTTCATCAACCCCTCATTATGTCAAATCAACACAAATAATAAATGCTATAAATTATCCAAAAACCAAGAAGACCATGAAAGTTGAGAATCAAATATGCAATTACACAATTATTGGACAATTGAAATTTCATATATATGTGTATGTATGTACCACAATTTTATCACAATGTTGTTTTAGTCTTTTAAGCTCTCCAAAACCCTAGCTAAGGATAACATGTAAAAAGCTAGCCACTACTAAAGATCAACAAGTAAGCATCAACATGGAAAAGTCCTCCTTGGGTTCAACAAAAAGCATGTATCAAACAAGCTCTCCATACTAGCATGATTTCCTTCCTTAGAGTTTGCAAGCCCTAGTCATATTGCATCACATAAGTGCATGTCAAGAAAACTCTAGTCCTAGCCTTCAAATCTACATGTTTATCCTAAGGTTTGAATCTTCAAACCCTAGGTATTCCACTCTTATATCATTATAAGCATCAAGACATCCATGGATCATCGTGAATACACACTCCATAATCTTTGCCTACCCTCACATCCCACAAGAACACAACTCTAAAAACAGGCAAGGTGTTACCCCTACTCTCCATCTACCCTCCATGTCTTCTACTAGAGTATAAACTCTAACGCTACAATATAAACCACAAGAACCATCATCATACTCAACATCATGCGTTTATCTAGGGTTTATATGTATAAAACAAACCTTAGTCATCACAAAAGCAAACCCTGACATCACATGAGAGTGATTTACATTCAAGACATCTCTCTTTCCCCTTATCTTTTAGTAGGGTTTCCTCATAAATTATAGCATCTAGCTCCTAGGAATTCCTTGTGAATGCCTCATGTGTCCAAGACAAGTACAAAATGATGATGAACACAAAAGTTCTCTCCTCCCTTATATATACAAGTAGGAGAGGGAGGCTACCATAAAATAAGGACACATTCATACAAGCAACATTCAGAGGAAGAGTATTGTAATGAAATCACCCACTATTGCCTTGGTTTATGATCATGCTCATCATGGTTTGTTTATGAGCAACCATGGACAGAATATGGTTGGAGGAACATATTATACGGCTCAATCAAAGGTGAGAAGATTTCTGGATTTTGTTTGAACAACAACTGCTCCACCCATCAGCCTTCAAGTTATGTTTTTAGATATCTTGTGGAGGTTTATGATCACTGTGGGTATCCAGTGTTAGCTATGCTCCTCCCTTTTTTGTCTCTGCCTTCGATTGCTAGGTCTCTGGGTTTGATAGTATGTTTATATATCGCCTCATGCACTCTGTTCTCTATCATATTTACTTATCTTTGTTATCGCTCTCTATATTCTCATCTGTATATATATTAGCAATTTTCTCCCTCTGCGACATCGTCCATATGCCATCCGGGTCTGATTCTTTTAGAGACTCTTGGTCGGCCTTCTTCACTAAGGAAGAACCTTATCTGCTCCTTAACATTTTTTCTACCATTCGGGATCGTTGGCCCTGCATCTGCTATATCACCCGACCTTGCAAAAACTTTGGCTTCAAGATATGTAACTACTGGATGTCCTGCTAAGGCTATTATCGCTGATGTTGCAACTAGGAACCTGTTAATCTCCACCATCCTCTGGTCTGCGCTTGCCAGAATTGGTCACTCGGCTTTGATCTCTTGTCGGTTACTTTTTCTGGTATCAGAATTGTCCCTCTCCGACGGGCGGTATTATTCTGACGAGTGTAGGTGGCATTTACTTCTGAGATCATATCCCACTGCCAACACTTGTCTGCCGGCCACTTTCCCATGTGCTCCGGGATCCTCATGCATCGCCTCTTTAAATCTGGTATTATTCCCTGTGTCAGCATTGGCCTTTTTGCCTGTTTTGAATGATCTCCTGACGTCGTACTTCATTCTTGGCGGTATGCGGGTTTATTCTTCGCTCGTGTCCTCTCCCTTGTGAACATTCCTCTCGATCCTCGAGGGGAACGTAGTTATTTCAAGACACAATTTATTTCTTTTCTCAGCTACCCGCCTGTACATCCTCATTTATTATTGTCAGACAATGCTTTGGGATCCGATTGTTGTCTTTTCGTGCTCTGGGTATTATGGCAGGTCACTACCTTGACTCATCTGCCAACGAGGCCCTTATTCGGGCCACAATGGATGCTGAGTCACTCCTTCTGCAATCTGTTGACGCTAATTATCGGGGTGGCCCACGTTCACTGGACACTTGGCACAATATATTGGGTGATTCCCGTCTTCCAGATGGCGACCATGCATCCCTCTTCTCGTAGAGTGGTGTTAGGATATTCCGACACATAGGAAATAGTTAAGTTCAACTTGGTCTAGTATAGAGTTAGGTAAAGTGTGTTTCTTTACCGTTGTACATTTTGTAACTTACAATCCGACGGTCACGATATGTAGTGATCCGACGGTTCATTCTCTCCTCGGTATTACCGACACTTGATCCGTGGCTTGACACCCGATTGGTCCATGAATTCTATTTAAAGCGCATGGAGGGTCATTTGTAGGTTAACCGTGCATGAGAGAAGCTTATGTAAATTTTCATTCTTTTATTAATAAATTGCCTGTAGTAGCCACGTTGGCGCAGGCCGTGGGCTGTTTCCCTCTCTGAGGGGTTTAACCACGTCAAAATACTGGTGTATTGATCTGTGATCTGTTTGTGAGCGGTGTCCTTCTGGTGTTCTGTCTGAGGAACTTACCCTGTATATTCTTACATGGTATCAGAGCTATTTGAGGGCCGCGTCCGTTGGTGATCCAAATCTGAAGCCGGTAGAACTGCATGCGGCTGTCGTTTCCTAGATCTACTGTTTCTGACTGTTTTCAGGCCGAGAGGACTGCTCTGTTGTGTTCGGAGCATCTGTTCAGTGAGGAACCCCTTTCGTTTCACGCGAAAAGGTTTCCGGTAGCCCTATCTGCGTCATTTTTAAGATCTGGAGGTATACAGTCTTTATTTGCAGTTTACTGTTATTTCTCTCTGCTTATTTCGGTTTCGGTTTATTTAGTTTTTTTTTAACCGGATCTATACCCTTCATTTCTGCGTATGCTCTTTGCCCTGCGACTCTGTGCGATCTGGGCAAATCAGAAACAGAAAGGAAGGTTTTTTTTTCTCATGCGTATGCTCTTTTCCCTGCACCTTAGTGTGATCTCGGAAAATCAGAAACATTGAGAAAAATATTTAGTTTTTCGGCTAAAGCTAACTTTGAGCCAAAAGGTTCAATTTTTTTTAAATATTTAGTTTTTTGGGTAAAGCTAACTTCGAGCCATAAGGTTCGTTTTTCTTTGCATGTCCGTGTTGGGTTTTGTGTTTTGTGTTTTGTAGGAAAAATAGGTTTCTCAAGGCAAGCACGCAAACCAAAGCCCCCCCCCCTCCTCTCTCTCTCTCTCTCTCTCTCTCAAATTTTTTGTATAGATCAATTGGTTCAAAGCTATTTTAAGAGAGTAGAGGTCTTGGGTTCAAATCTCCATTTTGTGGGGGCGTTTTTTTTCATTCCGCACATTCGCGCACTTTGCCCGCAACTTCAACAATTTTTTTTCAAAAAGCCATAACTTCTTCATCCGGAAGCCTTTTTCAGAGCCGTTTTTTTTAAAACAGCCTAATTTTTCGAGATCTATCTATTGGAACACTTACTTTCAGCATCTTCAGCTTCAGTTTAAAAAAAAAAGGAAAGTCCATGCCAAGTCATTCTTGACAGCACTAACTACTTCCAATGGGTATCCTACATGGAAGATTTACTTAGAAGTAAAGGTCTCTACAGAATAGCCACGGGCCAAGAGAAGAAACAAAAAGATGAAGACAAGGTTGCAAAATGGGAAAATAGACAAGATCAAGCACATGGTTTGATAGGGATGTCTATTTCTCCTGATCTTAAATTCCATATTGCAGAACTTGATACTC
>APFE030352557.1:0-13063 GCA_000404065.3 Pinus taeda
CTATGGGTTCTTTATTTTGGCTAAAAATTGAAAAGGAATAAGGATATTTGGATGCCCTAGCATCAAAACTCTAACTATTACCTTTGCAAAGGATTTAAATTCACTTGGGAGAGCTAATATAATATCACTAAGGGGATTGTCATTCACATATCATACAATGATAAATGCATGCAATAATATGACCTAGCTTCCATGAAATTGATATGCAACAAAATTAAGGCACATATTTAACCTAGATCACCAATTTATTCAATACAATAGACATAAAATCACAAATTTTGTAAATAAAGGCACCTACAAGATAATATGCATGTACAATCCAATCATCAATCTAATATCATTTCTCCAAAGACAAGACAATAGCTCCAATAAAATATTTTCTCCATAGATCACATCTCTCCAATAGGAAAAGAGGCAAAAATTCTCAAGAAAATCGATTGAGTTAACAAATGATGACAATGAGAAATGAAGAGATCCTCAACTTTATTTTTATGAGGAGGACAAGTCTAATTTTTAGTCTAAAATCCCATAAAACACAAATAAAATCATAATCATGTAGTGGGTTACAAGCCAACCCATCTATCTTAGATAATAGATCAATTGAGATCCCACACATGTGAGTCGTGAGGCCTCAAAAGGCTAACTTCATCTAATAAATGAGCTCCATGTTCTATGCATTGAGGATTTTTAGTTCCAAGTCATGTATAAGCCTCCAAAAAAAAGCATTTGAGGGTTGGCCCTCAAACATCCATCAATATCCCTCTGTGGTCCCTAAAATCCACTTGGGGTACCAAAAGGTGGTCTCCAAGGTCTCCAATTGTTCAAAATGTCCATCTCTACTCAAACATTGAAGGTTTTCGGAGTGCTACTAGGCCTCCCATGTATATTATGGTGAGGCCATCCCCATTTGGGCTTTGTATCATTTTCCATCTCTTAGAGAGTTCTCAATCCGACCTAGGGGCATGTTGGTCCAGGTGCATCATCCTGAAGAATCATAACATATAGAAAGTGGCAGACAATCCTTGGTGTAAAAGGCATTTAGGGGTAGATTTGATGTGTTTCTACTGATCAAAGAGCTAAGGCTCTTAACACTTCACCTATGGGTGCCAATACGCTTCTCAAATGGCTTGGGTAGCTATGGGTAAGGTGCCCAAACCCTGGGTTGTAGAACCACCTGACAATTACAACATAAATTCTGATGAAAGCAACCAGTCATCAAGTACAATAATCATTTTTGCATCTATGTGAACCAAGCTTGAATTTAAAGGGTTATTTAACACTTCAAATAAGACTTCCCTTCCAAAATTAGGGCCTTAAACTCACAAGGGTGTTTCCTCCTTGGGTAGGAATGGTTAAATGACAACCCTATTATGTGTTTCCAGACCCTAAGGGGAAGTACCATCTCCTCAGCCCACCCTTCAATGGATAGGTGTTACCAAATAATGATGTTAACGAAGGGGAGAAGACTTCATGGCCAAGTTCCGTGGTCAAAGGGACTGAGATAATGGGGATCCATATCCTTAGTGTATATATGTGAGGAGGGAATAATCATGGATGCATAAGTTACCAACTCTACCTTTGTTTTTCCACCCCTCTTATGCGGCTTTTGTTTGATTTTTCTTTGTATTATTTCTCATGCCTCAAAGGGTTAGATCTTACTTTGAATGATGTATAACAATTGTATTACCCCTTAAAGATGAGTCATTACATTTTTCATTGTGTTTGGGATATGCAAAGGTTGCTTTTTATGATGTAAGCGAACAACATGTGCCTAGGAACTGGGTGATGACCATAACGAGTGAGGTAGAGCTCACACCAGGCTTTTTCCCACATGTTAATGTGTATGTCATTACCATATTTTGCATTTCTATATTCTTTTCTTTTTTTTTTGTGGCCATGATATGCTCTTTCTTTTATTTTAACTACATCAGCTTCCCATGGAAAAGTTTTGGGTCCTACCCAGGTATGTGGATGTATGGGTGCCAAATCACATACAACATTGTCTCAATCTAGGCTTCCCAAGTAGTGCCCCTCCTATACCCATTGCGCCATAAGGGGAGTCCTACTGCATTAGGACCAAAAAATAACCACCCATTTAAGGTGACGGAACAAGATCACGGTCAAAATGCCTCCTTCTGGGTCACCCCATAATCCATATCAAATTCCCAAATACAAACAAGCATAAGCACTCGATTGCAAAATGAGAAAGTACCTTTTGATCGGAATCCCACCTTCATCCATGTGCTCTTTTTGAATGGGTGAGGAAGTATGTAATTGATGTAGATGATGGAGATAAAATGGCATGTCATCAACTAATGGTAGTTTTCAAGGGTTGCATGGTTAGTTGACTAGATGCGAAGAATATGATAAAAAAATTCTCCTATAGGGTCACCCATTTTGGCGGGTAACATGCACATGGGGTCATAACTCACCATTCACTGCAACAAGGTTAATCCTGATAGGTTGCGTGACCAATAAGTACGAAGATGTTTTCTCACATCCTTGACAAATCAAAGAAGAAAGCATTATTAGCCTCTAAACAACACATGAAATGTCGAAATGTACCCTAGTTTATCTGCCCAATTTCTTCAATTCCAAGCCTTTAGGGTTTTAGGGTGAACCATTTTCTACAAAAAACCATCCAATGGGGATTTATCTAAAATTTTAGGGATTTTTTAGATACCCACATCTCTACCAACCACCATGTGCACCTTTTCCTTCTTAACTTTGATATTTTTTTTCTTCCCATGAAACAGGTAATTTGTTTGGGTCTCGACATTTGAAAACTCAAGGTCCTCACTATTGATTGATTGATGCAAGCGAAAAGGAGAGAGAAAATAGAAAGAAGTGAAATTGAAGTATGCATGGCGAGATCATTCGATAAGTTTTCCTTTGAGATGGGATCTTAACTCAACTTTTTGCCACCTCACTGGGGAGAAATATGAGAACCTATAGAGATTTATGATTTGAGCTTCCTATCCCACTCTCCAAGCATTGATCTAGGGATAGGGAGATTACTCAGATTGAAAGCAAAAGATCTACACAAAACTTAGACTATCCTTGGCGTATTCCAAGAGGTCCTCTTCCATTATCATGAGTTGATGGGTAGCTCAAATGTCATTTGTGCAAACTTCAATGTCAGAGAATGACAAATCTTGATATAAAATCTTTGAGCTAGCATTAGGGCATCGAACGAGAGGATAGAGAGCCTTAGGAGGGCTAGTTGTCAAACACCCACATGGATCTAAAGCCTTAGCTCTTAAAAAAACTTTATGAAGTTGCAAAATTCCATGTAATCAAAATTTATCTATTAGTATTACTTAATAATAGATTAGATAATCGAGCATTGTACATTAATTTGTTGCAGTCAGTGTCATACCTACATCTAATTACAATTCAATACCACCAATTTAAATTTATGTGTTAACACCCCTAGCTTGACGATGTTTAATGTGGGATGTCATTAAAGGCTTGTGTTGCATGAACAATTTAGTACTTGCCATCAACATTCAAATAAATTAAATATAATGTACAAGGAGAAAACACATAAACATTATTTATGAGATTAAACATCATATTGTGTGTGTATATAAATTGATATGTTAATATATAACATAAATATATATAAATTTTATTGTGAAATAATGATATTCAAATTAATTCTTCAACTAGCAAAAGAACATAGAGTCAACAAATTCAAAAATGCAATGACTCTCTCTTGGTCATAAAATCGATTAGAAAGGAAACACAAATAAAAAGTTTCATCTTATAGCCTTTTATTGTGATATACAAAAGTGGATGATAGCTCTCACGCTATCTCTTTATCTCACATGTACAATGAGATGAATAACATAACATATAATTTTTCAAAAGTTGGATTGAGATTGAGACATGGTACTTGCATTACTTCCAATCTATAGGATGGTTGTGTAACTTTTTCTTTTTTTTGACATAAATAAGAAGGCATTTCTATTAATTTTGTTCCCAGTCACATCATAGTACTCAAGATTTACATATTATTGAAATATACATATGCCTCAAGAAGGATATGAGGAAGTATCTCAAAATTCTCTATTAGATTTTTACTACATTCTTTCTGAGAACCAAAACTAAGGCATATGCTAATATAAATTCTACAATACTGATCGTTCAACAAAATACATTTTCAAGTAACTAACATGCCTTACTATGGATGGTTAATGGACATTTTGTTAATGGGGCTACCTGGATAACTACTAGTTATGTTTTTATTGTCTTCGTTTGTCTCTTTGAGCTTGTATATATGTTATTTGTCGGCGTGCTCATTCCATCTCGTCCTCCAATTGGACTATTCTATCCTCTTGTCTCTAAACTTTCTCTGTCAAGGAAATAATATGTTTTCAAAGGTCAATGACTTTTGCATACCGATCTAGTGGAGGATGTGGACATTGTTGACATTGATTAGCCATTTTTATTAGCGACCTGGGTGACGACTTTTGAGCAAAGGTTGAAATGACACAGCAATCAAAGTACCTGTATTTTGAGCTTCACTAAAAGTTACCAACAAGCATGAAGATCCACTAGCTCACCACTGAGGAACAAGTCTGAGAGTAGGGAATGTTGAGTTGTCTAAATAGTATTTCAATTTTCTTTGCACCTAGATTTTATTTTTATGGGCTTTCCTTATACCCATTGAACCACTAAGACACAAAATTGGAAGTTACTCAAAGTGTAGCTGTAAATTTATGTTTTAGACAATCCTTTATCTTCCCAATCCACGTGCTCTGATAAATTTTGTGATTGCATAGGGGCCTTGAGCTAGTGAATCTCCAAGGATCTTCAGTCCTAGTTTGTTGGAGGTGCAACCCAAGAGAAAACCAATTGGCAGATATATAAGTTTCTAACCCATATTGAGAAAGCCTCTCTACGTTACACTACTCGCTAGAGAAATCGTATAAATAATTAGAGATCCAAATCTAGTTATGCATCTTACTCGCATTATCCATCAATGTTGGCTGCAATTCCTTATGTTCCCATGCTTCTTGAGCTGCTCTCGACATCATTTCCACTGGTTTTCTCTTCATGGCACCCATCTAGCACGGTATGAAGTCGGAGAGGAGATGATATGAAGGACAAAATGTGATTTGCAACATAAACTATGAATTAATATACCTCAAACATGCGATTATTAAACCTACCACTTCCTGTGACACGACTAGTGAAGTATGCCACATGGACTGCATCAAATATTTAAGTCAACGTATATGCTTCAACTATTTGTGAGGAAATTTGTAACCTTGAGTCATATTATATGGACCTTGCATTGTGCCATGAACACTTTCACCTTGAATATTATGAATAGAACCTTTCCTTAATCCAACAAATTTGAGGAGAGCCTTGTTGGGTAGATAACGTCTAGTATTTACCCATTCTATTTTTCTTTGAGTAGGAGGGGAGCTAGGATTATTATTTAAATTAATCTTGGAATAACTATCCACTTAAGGGAGCCATTAACCTTGTATTTCTCTTCTTCCAGCCGACATGCAATGTTGCCTTGTACATTTGTTTCCTTATTCTTACTACAAAGGATATGAAAATAAGATTTGTGGGGAAATGTCTTGAGGATACCATGTATTCTTCAAAGGAGGAGAGCGAGATGATTGTGCTTAGGGAGGGAACACCATTGGAGGAGATAGATTATGATTAGTGAGTCCCCCAAAATAACAGTGGAAGGAATATCTTTCTCTTTGACTAATTGAAGATCGAGGAAAAGGCCATACATATCAGCAATATTGTTTGATTTTTGGCCCAATCCCCATGTGAACTTTATTTATGTTTCTCCTTTGAGATTAATGAGAATCCCTCCCTCTCATGCCACCCCTAGTAGCATAACAAATTTTACACATGCTCCTTGGCTATAATAAAAGACACTTCTTTTTTTGACAAAGAGTCAATCATAATTATACCTTTTGATATGAATCCATCCCTCTCATGCCACCCCTAGTAGCATAAGAAATTTTACACATGTTGATTGGATATAATAAAAGACACTTCTTTTTTTGACAAAGAGTCAATCATAATTATACCTTTTGATATAATTGTCTATGTAACTTTTTGAGAAAATAAATAGCATGTTGCATAAGTACCAATTTTATGGAATTACTTTGGGATGAAATACCTTACTACTATGTTTTTAAAGATAGGCAAATATGAAGACGTTATATGTTATAATGGATGCTAAACTCATTTTTAACTATCAAGATGCATATGATTTTGTTTAATATAAATATTTGGAATACATATACACACGATGGAATACACATTTGGGGGAATCCGTTAAGGCGCTTCTCATCATTTCGAGGATGGTATCTAGGGTAAACCAACTAGTTTCAGTTTTGATGACCTAACCTAACATGGACATCAAATAAGGCCGAATAATATCCATAGAGGCAGCCAGCTCAGGGACTTGGCCCCATGATCTCTTGCGCATAATACATAACAGTCAACCACTTGAATCAATCCATTAAGTTATGTTATAGTTAATAATATTATATGTAATATGTATATCATTATTTTTTAGTTATAGTATGTTACATTTATGTAATAATATTTCTTTTTCCAAGTAACATATGTTGAGAAAAACTCATAGGAACTTCCTCTCATTTTGATGATGACACCTAGTGTGAACCTTATATTCTTTAGGGCACATGGTCATCTCAATTATTAGACTCAAAGCTCTTACAACAATATACCTATTAAAAGCTCAGCATATCACTTAATTGAACTTAAGTGAGAATGACAATACTCTTCCTAAATATCATTATTTTTTAGTTACAATATGTTATAGTTATAATTTTTGTGTTTTCCAAGTAATATATTTCGAGAAAAACTCTTAGGCACTTCCTCTCATTTTGTTCATGAAACCTAGTGTAAACCTTATATTCGTTGGGGCACATGATCATCTCAATTATTAGACTCAAAGCTCTGATAACAATGTACCTATCAAGAGCTCAACATATCACTTAACCGAACTTAAGTGAGAAGGACAATACTCTTTGTCTTACGCACCTAAATTAGTTGAACTTAAATGGGAAGGACAATACTCTTCTTCTTACCCACCTAAACTAAACTCATTCGAAAAAATAAATAGTGCAACCATATAAATTAAATGGTTGGTAAATGTTGAACACTTACTTCGTGATACATCTCACATTGATAAGATTTACAATATTCATATAAATTAACTAAATTATAACTTTATTTCAAATTATTACTATTATTATTATATTTAAAAATAAAAATAAATGTAACAAGATTATTAACCATGGAGATTCTATACCTATATATAAACTTTGTTAATATACCATGGGCCAAGATTATGGCTTACTAATACCACATGCCCAAAAACCCATAACTCATATTCATATGACATTTTTTTTACTTAATCAATTTAATTAAAATAATAGAAATGACATGCCTACTTTTAAGAGAAATCTTATTCTTAAAATATTAGATACCTTATTTTAAAAAATAAACATACATATCGTATAATATATTATATAATTTAAAAAAAAAAAAAAAAAAAAAACAACAACATACAAAACAAAAACAAACAAAAAAACCTATTCCAAAATACAGAACAAACAAAAAAATTATATAATTATGTTAATATATATATATATAATGAATTATGAATAGAGAGAATATTACCATAACCCTGCCCTTAAAAAATAATAATTAAATATTAAAATAAATATTAAATAATTAAATTAATTAATTTCTCATTCAATTATGAAGAGACATGGGGTCAAAAGCTGTGAACTTTTACCTTCGTGGCTAGTCAATGCCTATAAATACCGCCACGAAGAAATGTAAAACCACCCATTCATAATATATCTAATACAATACTACTTACTACAAGTGTACATCTACATGTATGGTTCATACTGACATACTAATTTAAATGTATATGAGGTCTGAGAATGCTAGTGAACATAAATATTGTTTGAGTGGTATCGGAGCCATCAGTTCATCATCGTTCGTTGCATTCTCCATCATTCCTTGTTCGTTATCATTTTTTCGTCACCATACGTCCACGAACTCCTCGTGCTGCTTTCCCCACTGTTATAGCTCCACGCCATTCCACCTGCACTATCATCCTCATTGTCGATTCTGCTTCCCTACCTTCGATGTTTCCCCTCAGCAATGTTCCATGTTGTTCGCATCACTGTCACGTTGTCGTTGTCCGAAGCGGCAGTCAAAGTTAAAACAGTGTGTTGGTCAGACTGTGGGATAAGTCGTGTCCAGTTGATGCATCCTAGTGATAAGTTGTGTCCCTTGTCAGACATGCGACTCAGCGTCCCATAAACAAATAAATTGGAGTTGTTTTTAGTGTGATTTTTTGGAGATTTTGGTGACGGAATCCCGCGGAAAAAATTGAGGTTAAATCTTGATTTGTATTATTTAAAATGGTCTTTTAACTGCATATTTGAATTCAACATCCTGAAAAACCTCTGAGACGCTTTGATTGTGCAGAAATTAACTATCAAACTTGCGATTCCAATAAATTGCTACCGGATTTTGACCGGAAAAACCGACCAAAAAAGCTTCCAAAAAATCTCTTTAAAAACAACTCTTGGTAACTGTCACCTATTTCAATATCCATGGTCAGTGTATTCGGTTGATGGTGTAGGTCAAAACAATACGCTACATCGTTAAATTAATATTAGTGATACATTGCTAGTTAAGGTTTAATACACAAAATTGAAATTAATTATAATGTATATTAATTATAATGTATATTAATTATAATTATACAATTCATATAATTCACAATTAATTAATTGATATAATTAAAATATATATATATATTAAAAATTGGGTCCAACAAGAAGAAGAAGTAAAAAATGTGGAGTAACAACAACAATGCTGAATTTAAAAGAATTTAAATGGATTTCAATAAATTAAACAGGTGTTTGGATAACATAGAGAAGTCAGTTAATAGGCGGGATCAAATGGTTGAAGATATTTCATATTTAAAAAAATGTGATAAGTCAACATTTTGAGAAGACTAATCCATCCTAAGCCACACAGAGTCCCAAGACTCTGGAAGGAGAAAATTCTCCAGATCATGAGTTCTTGATGCACGAAAAGACACAAATACCGCAAATACACTTCAAAGGAAGCCAGTGTTATACCAAATCTTTTGCAAGGAACCATCTTAAAAATAAAAACAAATTACCTAAGTATGATGGTAAGAACCATAAAGGTGCCATCGTATGGGTAAATAAGATGGGTGCCATTTTTTTAGCAAAATTACCACTCGGTGAGCAAGAAAAGGTCATGACTGCATCCAACTACTTAGAGGCATAAGCATATGATTGGTTCCTATGGTGGTCTTCTAGATGTATAGGTTGCTTATTCTACTGGAAAAATTTTAAAAACGCTACGTTAAAACGGCTCCTCGACAAAGAGAAAGATGATGTTTATGAAAGATTTGTTCACCTTAGACAGAAGGGATCGGTAAGTGAATATACTCATGAATGGGAAGTGTTAGCGATAAGACAAAGGGGATTTTCAAACGAAGAACTATTAAAAATGTATCGTTGTGGCCTTAAGGATTACATTCGAAAAGAGTTAAAATTATATAAACCCCAAACCATTGAAAAGGCCAAAACGCATCCATAATTATTGAGAGAAAATATAAGCTCAAAATGTCCTCATTCAAAGAAGATGAAGACCAGTAACAACAACACTCAGGGAAAAATGAAACTAACAAATGTAGGTATTGTGGAGACAAATGGACATCAAGACACAACTACCTTAGCAAGAAATTGTATAACTATGAAGTCGAGAAAGAATTAGACACTTCAAGTAACGAACCAGAAAAGAAGATTAAAAAGAAAAATAGTTGTTGCAAATGTGGAGAACATTGGATCCCAGGATATAAATGTGAAAATGCATCCCTACACTACTATAAAATAGTAGATGGGAAACAAATTGAAGTACAAGAACTTGATGAAGGAATCATTGTCACACACAGTTAAGATTCAGATTCTGAGGAATCATCATTAGCAGAAATCTCATTTGACTGGAAAACCCGTGACAAAAGGAGTAACTCTCCCAGAAATAAAGAACCACAAGGAATTGCAAAATACGTTCCACCACATCTTTGAAATAAGAGAGATCAAGCTATAAGAAGAAACATTAAGCATATTACACCATCAAAAAATATAAAGAAGAGACTATGTCCTAAAACCCTAAAGCTCAAAGAGCTCATCAAAGGCGGAAATATCAATATACTAATAGATTCGAGTAGTACTCACAATTGTATAAACATTGATCTTTCTAAACAACTTGGTCTTTATATATCACCAATCAAGGACCTGACCATGTTTGTCGCTACTGGAAGGAAAATCAAGGAAATAGGAGAGTGTCAAAGAGTTTCAATTCAAACAAAAGAATTGGAGCCACAAATATATCTATTTGCCTTGCCACTCAAGGAAATGGATGTAGTTATAGGTGCAGAATGGTTAATACAACTAGTGAGCTATACCACAAAACTTGAAGAATAATTAATGAAGTTTAACTCATAAGGACAACATTACAAATTAAAAGGTGTTAATACTTATATTTCCAAGGAAGGTACAAGTATTCGTGAAGAAAGCGCCAATCAACGAAACGATGTAGTTCCATCGCAACAATGTTCAATTAGAGAAGATCATTTGGTCATGCTTTGAGCACAAAGCATCTCAAAAGGGGGTGGCAATGTTATGAATAAAATATTCATAACCATCAATTAAAATAAATAAAATATTAAATATTAAATTAATTAAATTAATTATTGTCTCATTCAATTATGAAGAGACATGGGGCGCCCACAGGGGTTTGGTCTCATGATCAGCGAACGCTCTGCTAAGTCGTTCGTGTCGCTGTGCAGGTCACGGGTTCAAGTCTCGTCTTACCCTGAGGAGTCATTCCTTGCAGGTTGGGCGGTTCCTCCTAGTTGTTATACTGGCAACCGGTGGGATTCGACCCCGTGTAACGCGAGTACGATACCACCATCGTTGCCAATTCAGCTAGATATCAAAAAAAAAAAAAAAAAAGACATGGAGTGAAAAGTTGTGACCTCTTACCTTTGTGGCCAGTCAATACCTATAAAGGCACACCGCCATGAAGAAATGTAAAACCACCCATTCATACTATATCTAATACAATACTACTTACTATAATTGTACATCTACATGTATGATTCATACTAACATACTAATTTAAATGTATATGAGGTCTGAAAATGTGAGTGAACAGAAATATTGTTCCAAAGAGTATATACATCTTGGGTGAAGATCAATCAAAATGAGGCAAAATATAGTTTGATTTCAAGGATGAAAGAATTTAATGGCCTTATTTTTCACTTTCCTTTGTAATGTTATACTTGGGGAGTGTCATGTACTTTTTCTTCAACGAAGTCTAAATAAGCCATAATTTCATTCGAAAAACAGTAGAAATTATAGCATGATTTTGAAAAAATCCAATGGAAATTTGGAAAATCCTGGTTTCAACTATCAAGCTTCAAGATTTTGGATGCCCCATGGGTTCTTGATGGTGTTGAATCCATTTCTACCTTAATTATTAGAAAAAACAATTTAAACACTCCCACAGTTGGATTCCGTGAAGAAACTTTTAGGCGAGAAATTCGTCATCTGGATAAAATTGGGGCCTCATTAGACAACAATCCTTTTTCCCAAGGGAAAAAAACCATAACTTTATTTATGGAAATAAAAAATAAAAATAAAAAATCACATTTTGTAAATACATAAATAGAGTGTTCTTTCAAACAAGATCTGCACAGATCTAATCAGAGGCTTCAAAGAAAGCCAAGTCTCCCAACAAATGACATGCCTCTAAACGAAATAACCCAAAAAATAAATAAATTATGATAATATATATATAATAAATAAATAAATTTGTTGAGATATATCTCATAGCCTTCTGATAACAATCAAGAAATATTACAAAATTAAATTGGGCCAAAACCCAAGAACATACAACAGAATGTCCATGAATCCAACCTAAAAACTCATAGGCAATCAAGAGCAAAGGTAAACAAACAAAGCAGTGTGACAACAAGGAACCATAACCAATGAAGCCAAGAACAACGCCATGACAAAAAATTGTAGGCCCCGACTAGAGAAAAACTACAACAACACACCAAGAAGTGGTGACAACAACAGATAAAAACTTCTAGAGGAAAAGAGGTGACAGCTAAATACCCTAGCAAAAAAACAAAGTGATTGCGATGAAACACCAACACCTAATGATCCAAGTGGCTAAAGAAAACCTAGAAATTAACAGTGGTCAAAACTCAACATAAACAACACCAAGTTGTAGTGCTCATTGTTACGATTCTAATGCCACAAACAACACTCAAATCCGAGTTTGTATGACTAACTTATCGTAATTTGAAGTTGACAAGACAATCATGAAAAAAGGTCCTACAACATGCTAGGTGGGACCCATGTTTTACATGGCAACCAACTAGTGGCCTACCAATGGATGACACTTGTTACTGGCTCATTAATTCTTCGAGCCTTACAAAAAAACAAAATATATTAAATAACCATATAAAACAAACTATGTTTTAAAAAAATATAGAATATGGTTATTAAATAACCATATAAAACATTCAATTTGATACTAGAATTAACAAGTCCTGAATTTTTGCATATGGTGAGCAGAGGAAAATGGTGAACAAGGGTTTCTGACAAACCCTTCCACGACGAAAAGATAGAGGCGACAGACCTTCAAAAACAATTGCAGCACTTTGAGCGCAAGTTTAGTTGATCCGACAGACACAAATAATGAACATTCAGATGGGGGAGGCCACAGGGCCTCCCCCCACAGGTAGTGTTAGGATATTCTGACACATAGGAAATAGTTAAGTTCAATATGGTCTAGTATAGAGTTAGGTATAGAGTTAGGTAAAGTGTGTTTCTTTACCGTTGTACATTTTGTAACTTACAATCTGACGGTCACGATATGTAGTGATCCGACGGTTCATTCTCTCCTCGGTATTACCGACACT
>APFE030352558.1:3084-15492 GCA_000404065.3 Pinus taeda
TATATTTATTTTTAAGGAAAAAATTTATATTGTAAAATTTGAGCCAAGTATTTTTAAAAAAATAAAAATTAGCAATATTTTTTTGGAAAAATCATGAAAAATTAACCCGCCCTGAAAATTTCTCATACTTTAAAGTTCAAGAGATAGAACCTAAGTCACAGTGAAAAGTATCAACAGTCGGGGAAAAACGCTTGGGTTGGCAACCTACCGGCCAAGGAACCACCAACTCGACGGAGAGACGGCAGAAAAGGGGCCCTATAGGTTGGGGAAATGCAAGCCTGTTGAAAGTTACGTGCCGGTAGTAATGGGCCGATACAGGTAATGAATGCAAACCCGTTGAAAGATCCTTATCGGAGGTGGTGATTATTTATTTTCTTTCTTTTCTCCCCATTTTTTAAATGTAGGTCGCTGTAGCTGTTATATTTACCAATAATATTTACTAAAATACGTATAAAAACATGTTATAGCACGAAATTTGAATTAATTTGTTCCCAGTTATATTCATGAACAACAATAACTTATTTCTCTATAAAATCGTGTTATATAATCAAACATGTTATAGCATAAAATTAGAAACTGAATGAAAAAAACAACACACACAATACTCACTACCGTTCCTACACTAGCTTTATAGAAATAGTAATTAGCTACTTTATAACTTATTCCTCAAATCGGCGAGGGTTGGAATGGACGACGAGACTGCCCAAGATACTTTTACGGTGTGAATATTCTAGGTAGGAGGACAATGTGCTTTGTAACTCTGCACGGGCCTCTTCTCTCGCATTTAATATGGAATAGGAAAAGGGATGTTGCAAATTTCAACTTTTTTAATAGAAGGATATTAAAAATGTTACATTTTATGGAGCATAGTAGGGGTAATTTTGAAAAAATCTCATAAATTTGTGAAAGTTCGCACGCATTTGAATATAAAACCGTCTTTCTTGAGAGCTTGAGGGTTTGCAGAAGAGGTTAAGCAATGCGCACCATGGAGGGGCGTAAGGGGGAGTTCTACTCCCTCCTATAGTAAGTTAGTCTCCAGTCACGGAAAGAAACTGCTAGAGGTGGAGATAGGTAGTTTTTGAGGAGGAAAATAGCACAACAGAGACATACAAGAGCAGGAACATAGGCGGGAAGACATCAGAAGAAAGCAAACAATAGAGGAAGAAAATCATAATGCAAACACTAGAAAACAAAATGGACCGTGTAAGCCTAGGACAACTATCACACCCAGAGTGGTGTTGAGTGATCCAGGGCTACAGGCGCATAGGGAACAGATGGTGACTTACGCAGTCATTTGTAAATTCATGGGGTTATGGCCAATGGAGAAGGCTTTACAGGCATGGATAAAGAGTCACTAGAAACCTAATGGGGATCTAGACCTACACCTTGGGTCAAAGGGTTTCTTCACTATAGTATTCACTAATATTGACGATAAAGATAGGGTGTTTGAAGGAGGGCCCTACTTCTATGCTGCTACAGGCCTCTATATGTGGCCTTGGGTGATGAATTTTACCCCAGAGCGAGAGACATTCACCTTCGTCCCGGTTTGGGTAAGACTCTACTCCTTACCATTGGGTTATTGGCATCTCGAATCATCAATGGTGATAGGAAATAAACTAAGGCATTTTGTAAAAATATCTGAGGCCACTAGGCGGGGAAAGTACACATCCTTTGCTCGTATATGCATGGAGATGGATCTCTCTGGAGCTCTACCGGATGAAGTCATTCTGGAGTTTTTGATGAAGAATGGGTACAAGCAGTGGACTATGAAGATATTCCTTTCAGATGCCGCAAATGCCATGAACATGGGCATCTATTCAGGGATTTCCCCATAAACAAAATATAAAGCAGAACTAAAGCTACCTCAGGGAAAGAAATTGATAGCTTTCACAAAGTGGGAAACAAAGGTAAAGGAGGGAGAAAGTTAAAAAAAACTCCACGAGGAAAAGTAGACAAGCCATAATAGGTACAAGGCTCTTGAAGAAGAAGATGAGCTAGACAAGGCAAATCAGACTCTGGAGGACAGCCCTGGGGAGAAGGAAAAGGAAGAAAATATGGAGGACACACATGACAACAACCAACAAAAGGAGGATCTGCTGAGAACCATGGATTTGATATGGACCAAGAGATGACCTCGGGTGAGGTGGAAATAGAGGATCATGAGCTACAGGATATTAATGATAGGGAGCATCTAGATCTGGAAAAGTTACTGGAGAAGGGAACCACAAAAGAAATGGATTCGCTACCACAAGAGGAGTTCAATAGAGTGCAATAGCTGTTTTTGTGGAGAACTCGGGAAAAAGGGTCGGGTGTCAAAAGAAACCTCGATAATCAGGAAAACAAAAGGGTGAAAACTATGAAGACAACATCAGGACATGCTCCTAGGAACCCAGGCAGGAAAAGGGGTAGGAAAAAACAGAACGAGCTTCTGATAGAATGTGGAAAATAGATGACAGATTCAGGTAAGATGAAAGACCTATCTAGTTACTCATTTACAAATCTTTCTTAATGAAGCTCACAGCATGGAACATTAGGGGTCTAGGGAGTAAAAGGAAACAAAGGAATCTCAAAAATAGAATGAAAGAAGAAAAACGAGATATGATTTTCATCCAAGAAACTAAATTTTCGGTAGAAAAAATAAGAGAAATATGCAGCAAATGGTAGCAGATATGAATATCTAGAAGTCAAAGTAGACAAAACAATAGGAGGTATTCTCACACTTTGGAACCCCCATAAATTAGGTATCTTGGATGCTAAAGCATCTAGGAACTACTTATCAGTGGTTATTCAACCTTTGGGGGATAGGGAAGTTCATTTAATCACAAATATTTATGGTCCACAGAAGCCTGAGGACAAACTCAGATTGCTTACTTCAATAGAGGATCTAAGAGATAGACATTCAGGAATACCATGGATTTTGGGAGGGGACTTTAATATGATCAGAGGCCTGTTGGAAAAAAAAGGTGGAACCAGATCACTAGGCAGAGACTCCATAGCTTTTTATAATTTCATAAACAATATGAGGTTAGTAGATATAGAGGCAAGTAATGGCATCTTTACTTGGAATAATAAAAGGGGAGGAGAGTCTCAGGTGGCCTCAAAGCTAGACAGATTCATTATCTTAGAGGACCTTATACTTATAGGACTTGACATGTCAATGATGATACTCCCTTTTGGTGGCTTGGACCATTGGCATGTTCAACTTGAGGCGTCTTGTTTGGGAACTCCAAGAAACAGACCTTGCGGGTTTGAAAATATCTGGCTCACCCATCCAGACTTTTTCAGCAATATTGAAAAATGGTGGAAAGAGGATATGCAAACTTAGGGGACGAGAATGTTTCTCATGCATAAAAGATTTAAACATATCAAAATCAGGCTTAAAGATTGGAATAAGAATGAGTTTGGCAACATTTTTGAAGCAAAAAAAGTTGTTGAAAGGAAGATACATGAAATTAATCAAACTCTCATCACTGATGGCTTCAACGAGGTAAGAAACAAACAAGCTAACAAACATCAACATGAATGGGAAGAATTATGCAAACAAGAGGAAATATTCTGGCAGCAGAAATCAAGAGTACAATGGCTAAAATAAGGAGATAGGAACACAAGGTTTTTCTACGAATCCACCATGGATCATAGGTCTCACAACAGAATCTCAAAAATCAAGGATTCCCAAGGAACCAACTCAATACCCACAAAGATATAGAAGCTGCATTGTTTCAACACTTCCAAGGCATAGCAGAGGAACCTCTCTTAGATAGATCAGAATTCATCAATGACTTCACAAAACACATTCCAAAGCTTGTGACAAGAGAAGATAATTACAATCTAAACAGGCCTGTAAATGAAGAGGAGGTCAGTGAAGTCATCAAAGATATGGAAAATGGGAAGGCAGCAGACCTAGATGGTTTTAATGTCAACTTCTTTAAAGCATGTTGGGGTATACTCAAGTAGGATATCCTTGATGTGGAGGAGGACTCCAGGAAAAATAGAACTCTTTTGAAGGTGCTCGATACAACTTTCATTTCCTTAATTCCAAAACAGGATAATGCTATGACACCTGATAGATTCAGACCTATAGCTTTATGCAATGTGGGGTATAAAATAATTTCCAAAATAATTTCCAATAGGCTTAAACCCCTTCTACCAACTCTTGTTTTTGTGGAGAAAATTGGGTATGTGGAAGGCAGACAAACTCTCACCAATATCATTCAAGCTCATGAGGTGGTTCACTCTCTTATAAGCAATAGGTAGGCAGGAAAGATTATGCAACTTGAGCTAGAAAAGGCTTATGATAAGTTAAATTGGGCCTACATAAGGAAAGTTCTGCTAGCTTATGGATTTGACCATAACTGGGTAAGATGCGTAATGGCCCTTGTAACTACCTCTAGTTTTTCAATAATGTTAAATGGTTCTCCTTCAAAGCCCTTTAATCCTTCGAGAGGTCTCAGACAGGGAGATCCTCTCTCCCCCTTCCTCTTTATTCTCATGATGGAAGGACTAGGTCGAGCTATCAAGTCTACCAAAGAAGGAGGTAAAATCTAGGGTCTCAAACTAATCGAGAACGGAAATGCTTTGACCCATCAATAATTTGTGGATGACACTATGCTACAGGGCATACCTATGGTCAAGGGAGCTCTAGCCTACAAACAAATCTTGAAAGACTTTGCAATGGTAGCGGGCACAGAGGTAAGCCTCACCAAATCAAAGATTTTCTTTTTCAACACTAACATTGCTATTTAGAGAAATATGTCCAA
This sequence comes from Pinus taeda, assembly GCA_000404065.3. NCBI lineage: Eukaryota > Viridiplantae > Streptophyta > Pinopsida > Pinales > Pinaceae > Pinus > Pinus taeda. The sequence goes on from APFE030352558.1 coordinate 7,842, forward strand.
AATTCTAGGCTTTCAAAGAGATTTGCTACCATCCAAATATTTGGGAGTACCACTAACTGACAAAACTTTGATCAAGACAATCTGGGAGCCTATGATTAATAAGCTACAGGACAAGACACAGAAATGGACAAGTAGGTTTTTGAACTTAGTAGGCAAGCTAGTGCTCACAAAAGCTGTCCTACAACCTGTCCCCATCTTCATGTTCTCAGCCCTTGTAGCTCCAAAAGGAGTCATGCAACTATGTAGAAATATCCAAAGATATTTTCTTTGGGGTAAAGGGGAAGAGAAAAAAAAATGGGCCTTGGTAGCCTGGGAAAAGATTTGTAAACCTAAAACACATGGAGGTTTGGGACTGGATGATCCTCAGATGCTAAACAAAGTTTTGGGAGCAAAACTATGGTGGAGATGGCTAAAAGATTGAGCTGCTCTTTGGGCACAAATTTGGAAATAGAAATATGCAAACAATTGGCATGACAGGGATCTCATTAGAATGTCTGGAATCATCAAAGGATCCCACATCTGGAACAAAGCTTGGGGGAATAGAGCCATTGTTCAAAAACACAGTTTCTGGAAAATTAGAGATGGAAACCTGGCATGGTTTTGGGAGGATAAGTGGCAACAAGAACCTAAACTGTTAAGAGAGGACTTTGCAAATCTAAAAGATGATACTGAAAACAAAGGGTTAGTCAGATTCGAATTTTGAGATCAGGAAAGTAACAGAAGAAAATGGAGGATATGGAAGAAACTAGATTATAGGGATAATGTCCCCTTGAAGGCACAGGCTGAAGCACAAACAACCATCCTCGAATAAAGGAAGATCCTGATATCAGCTGATTCATACCAGGTGAGAATAGGGTGGCCCATAGTAGAGATGTGGTTGAGATGACTCATGACATGACTCGACACGACAGAGCTGGTGTGTCCATGCTTGTGGTGGTGTGCATGTCGAACTGCAGTGTTGATGAGTGATGAATGTCCTCTTGGTGTATCATAGCTTCACCTCCACATGGAAAGGTATGTGAAATCTTCAATGGTCTTGGTTTTGTCTTGATGTTGCATGTGTACGTTGCTACTTCACTTGTACTTTGGCATGCTCCATGTGTTCCTTCGTTTGCAAACAAATATCCTCCCATGCATTCCTTGTTTGTCCGTTTGCAAAACAATGTCCTCGCATTCGCTCCTTGTTCATCCCGTTCGTCGTTGCGTCATGTCTCATCCATGTACATGTATCTGCAATCACTCATGACGAAAAAACATCAAATCCAAAAATATCCTAGTCTACCATGATGCATTGTTGATTGCTTTCATATGTAGGTGACCAGGAGAGAGGACAATGCTATCAAACTACGCAAGGCAGATTTCAAGATGGGATGTGGGCTCCAGGCACTGTTCATGAAAATTACGCAGTGGTCACTAGGAGGTTGAGATGGGAGATCCAGATCAGCAGTGACTGTCCACGGGATCTAGCTTGGTTGGAGAGCAGATATGTGAAATGCTTTGAGGGAGACAGTGCAGGTAGCAGAGGGAGAATAACAATGAAAACTGTGCAATTTCTCGGGGGAGCTAGTAGCAGGCTGGTTGGAAAAATTGCGCAGTTTTTCTGGGGAGCTGGCAATGGGCTATGGGAGGTTGCTGGCAAACATTACGCAATGATAAGGGGCTGGCCTACTGGAAATCCTTGCATAGTTTCTGAGTTGAGTGGGATGTTGGGAAGTTGGGAGACTGCTCATGAAAACTGCATAGTTTTCTAGGTGAGTAGTAGGTCGACTAACAGGGTGACGGGCTAGAAAAATTGCACAAATTTTTAGGGTAGTGCAGTGGCAGACACAGGGTGTCTTTCTAGCATGTCTGTGTCGTTTCTTCAGTCAGCGAAGCAAGCATGATTTGCAACTTCTGTGGAATTTTTTGGAGGAGTGTGGCCTGGGGTCACTTCTTGATCAAACTCTCCTCTTGACCTGTTGGAGGCTCGGTTGATGTGTTTGTGGGTAGTGTAGATTGAAATGGATTGTTGGGAAACTTCTGTGTTGTTCTGGGTGACATTCGGTCAAGTCAATTGCAGGATTGCGCAGTGCAGACTTCTTGGGAGGCAGCCTCAAGCTTCGCTCAATTCTGGGTAGCAATACATAATCACTAAGAGCTAAAACTATGCCATGTAGCTCAACGGATGTGTCACTGTTGGAGGATGGTCCGGTTGATAGAGTTTCAACCAAATGACCAATTGTGTGAACGAGTGACTTCGTACATGCATGACCTTTTGAACACACACTCAGCATGATTTGACGACAAGACACCTCAAACCATCATGACAACATACACTTAGTGTGACTAACTGATGGTGTGAGTAACAAGTGCGACACTTGTGATAGATATTTGAGCGACTGCGACGACACTTGCACAACAATGCATAAAACTTCATGTGTGAGTGCCACAAATGTTTACATAGGAGACACAACTTGTACACACAAAGGGAGACCTTGTGCATGACCAGAACATGACTTCCAGTATGACATTGTTACCAACATGCAAAAAGAGTCTGATGAACGAGCAAGCAAGGAGGGTGCAAAGACTCAAGATGGGATAACGGGATGAGCCCAAGTGCTTGCAAACATCAAGGAAAAACCCAAGGAAGGCTTGGAAATTGAGTGCAATTCAAAATTTTGGAGGGTGTTGTAGCTGCTACAACAAAAAGGTAGGAGCTTTTATCTTTTGAAATTCCCCCTATAATTCCCTCTTTCTCTTATCCTTATGGGATTTAGAATATGTTTAATCAGATTCTTCATCACTTTGAGATTTTTACGGCATTGTCCCGACTAGTTTCCGTTTCGACCCTTCAGGCTCTACACTCTTGTGACTAGATTTCTCAGTCTATTCTCTAATCAGTTTCTCTTGTTCCTCACTAGCTTTTATTAACTTCTCATTACTACTTCGTAGTTGTGCTAATTCCTATTGTGGATTATTTACTATATCCACAAAATAAGCAGACATTAAGGTACTACCTTCCACCAATTCTACATATAACCATCCCCTTTGGTAATAGATGGGGGAGACTACGCCATCATTCACCGTGGCCAACTTCAATTCACCATCCTACGAAAAACAACCCATTTTTCATCAGTATGATACATTTACCTTCATTATCATTTTTTTTTACAACTATGGTGTTTCCTTTTCTCTTAACTCCAGTGTGGTAACTGGGCTCTCATACCTCTTGTAATGAACTCCTAGGTTCCATGCAACATTTTTTTTTATATATACCTCAACTTTAAGGTTCCATACAACAAATATATATCTATATATTTTATATATATAATATATATATATATATTATTATATATATATATATATATCGACATCTATATAATTAACTAAATTATCTTATCCCACGCCTTTGGTCATTCACCCACTTTACCCATATCTAGAATACTCACTATGTCTTAATAGTTTGTATTAATGTTAGTTTATGAGGTATACCTTGGGCATAAATATATTATTTCCATAGCCAAAGTATTGGCCTATGTAATATCACCCTGTGTGATGACTTTAGCGCATTGAGTTGTCAGAGGATATACCATGGTTTAATATATAGATAAATCTATTAAGTGTACATGAACCATATCTTAATGACCACTTTTATTTGCGTTTCTTAATTCTTTCATCCTATTGTACCTTTGAACTGTTGAATCACCTACTATGCACCCTCCTTGCATTCACTGCTAAATTTTGGATTTCATGACAATACTATAAGTGTGATGCATTGGGAATTGAAGCCCAACCAAGGATTTCCATGATGCCCTTCTCATGTGATTTCCTATGCTCCTCCTCGGTCTGTTTGGCACCTCGAGTATTGGTCTTGAATCAAGGGTTATGATCATATTGATTTCAATCAATGATGGAGTGCTACGCCCTCACAACCCTAACTGACTCTATGCTCCACTATTCCTCATTTTCTGGGTAATGCTCTCATCCAGTCTAAGGTGACGAACAGCTGCAAGGTGGCCTTTACCATGACCACCACCATAGCCATTCAACTCTTCGCTAGCTCACTCCAGTTTCTCTACGAAACAATAGCTCTAAGCCTAGGTATGGTGAAATGGTTAAAGGTCATTCATTCTCTGCTGGTTCGATTCAAGGAAAACCTCTGTTGGTTAATGTGAGTTTCCTTGTAGGGTTACAGTGGCGTGACAGGGGGTATTCTCCTTACCTGAATTCTTTTTCTTACCTTCACAGGTACAATTCATTTCCCTTCTTCTTTTGTCTTTCTTCTCTACGAAGGGTTCCAATCATTGTGAGGTTATACTCTTTTTTCCCCTGTTTGTTAATTATTTTTGCTTGATGGCTATCTTCTCAGGAAATTTAAGCAGAGAGAGTGGGTGCCTATCACTCCGCCATTCGACAACATAGAAGACCCTTGGCCTATGCCCCCCTCACATGGTATGAGGGTTTCTAGATAAACTTAGTTTCCTACTTTGTTCCTTCTAGCGTTGAGTTTGCACATTTACTTGGCTTCATTGCCATATGCTTGGTTCCCTAAATTTTCTACGATTTCCTTTCTGGTGTTATAGTAGGGAAGGCAACTCGGTCTTCAAATTTCTAGGTTTACACTGCCTTTTCGCCAACCCTCTTTCACTCTTTGTTTCGACTTAACTAGATGCAAACTAAATTCCTTCTATAGGTGATTAAGCTTAATCTGATTCAAACTCAACTGGTTCCCTAGTCCTTATTTTAACCCATTTATATAGTGAGTTCATTGGAATAATAGGTAATGTTTTTTATTCCTTTTACATGAGTTGAATTTCACTACATGATCTTGCCTGATACTCTTTGTTCCTTATCTGGATTACAGAACTAGTTTTCTTGAATTTTCTTTTTACTAGTTATTTTGAGCATGACTTTTTTTTTTTTTTTTTTTTTTTTCTTTTTACTAGTATTTAGCATGACTTTTTTTTTTAGGGTGAATTCTGCGTCTTTGGGTTCACAGAAGGTAGTCAAGGTGAATCTACAAACATCTCTATCTCCTTGACCGTGTACAAAGCGTAGCATGCAACTTCTTTGGCAATGATCTCAACTTTTGGAAGGTAGCCTTTGTGCTACCCTCAGGTAAATAACTTGTTAAACACTCCCTCAATTCATTGAGTAGTTTATTTTTTCTTGAATTTTCTTTTTACTGGTTATTTTGAGCATGACTGTTTTTTGTTGTTTTCCAGGGTGCATTTTGCGTCTCCGACTTCACAGAAGGTAGTCAAGGTTAATCTGCGACCATATCTATCTCCTTGACCACGCACAGAGCATAGCATGCAACTTCTTTGGCAACGATCTCAACTTCTGGAAGGTATCCTTTGTGCTACCCTCAGGTAAATAACTCATCAAACACTACCCCAATTCATTGAGTAGTTTATTTTCTCCAATTTATTCTCTGTAATCTATGTTTACACCGAGGAATTGAATCTAAACTTATGTTGATGTTAGTAAGTCTTTGTATTTCCATGTTAAGCTTGAATGTGTTTATGCTGTGGTAAGGTTTTCATTGGAGGAATGATTCTAGGCAGACTGTGTTATAGCCATACTATTTACCAGCTCTATACCTGACTGACATTAAGTTGAGTTCCTCTTCTCCTTTTCATCTTCTATTTCATTGGTAATTATTCTATTATAGTCACTTTTCATTGCGAGTTTCTCATACCCGTGGTTGTGATATTCGAGGTTGCAACACCCTCTCCTAAACTTCGATGATTCCCTCTGGCTGGCATTGGTGTGGTGATTAACACTTGCTTAAGCCTCCAAGTTGGTTTTCCCACCTTAACTTGGGTGCTAAGTGTTACAGTGGCCAAGTGAGTTGTGTTAATAGGAGCATGTAACACAACTTCTTTTCTGTTATAGGGGTTAGATTTCACCTCGACCTTATCCCTTCTTCATCGTGGTTTATCAACAACATAATGATTTCTTTTTATCGCAGTTACCACTTGGTAACATTTTAATGCGTATTGTGTAATATGGGTTGTTTCTTTTTTTGTTTAAGTGGCCTATGCACTACATCCTATACGCAGGTTGTAATTTGAATGATTCTTGTAACTGCATCACCTTATATTATGTGAATGCATGTCTACCCATGGTGAATGTCTCTACTCCTTTTGGTTCTCAAATGTATTAATTTCTCTAAAATATTTATGTTTTAATTGGTGCATAAATTGCCTATCTTACTGTAATAAATGGGTTACTATGTTGATATTGTCTTCTTCTGCATTCTCGGAGAAATGCATAATGCAATTAGGAGTCTGACTTGAAAAGCACAAGATATATCATATTACAATGCTGAACTTGGATCAAACCTCGCTATGTAGAGTTATAACTCTACCTTGTTTTCTTATGTGTGTTCTATAGCTTATCGGTCATGCACAAGATATATTATATTACAACATTGAACTTGGATCAAACCTCGCTATGTAGAGTTACAACTCTACCTTGTTTTCTTATGTGTGTTCTATAGCTTATTGGTCATGTTTCAATAACCGCTATGGGTGGGTTTCACCCATGTCGGGTTTTTCATAGTTTCTCTTTTATTTGATTTTGGATTTCTCACAACAAAAAGGTTGAGTGAAACTTTTGACCCTCCCTAAGGATGAATGGTCATTATATCGGTGTAAACCTTCTTTATTTTTTCATCTAGGCTACTACCACCTCGGCCAGGTCCCTCGAATTACTTGCATATGTTAAATCACCGTATACAACAAGATTGTCTTCCAATATTGAATATTCTTCTTACTACACGCTAAAATACAGTGAGTATCATTTTTTTTAAGCAAATGTTTTTTTAAGCATACAAAAATATAGTTAAAACACCAAAATTTCATTCATATTGCTCACATTTAATACAACATTCAAAATCTAGCTATTACTAAATACATTTCCATGTGTACATCTGAAATCTTACAAAATTTCCTAATAGGATCAACTATTTTACTCACATTTATGTACTATAAATTTTAATCCTTCTATATTCACAGCTTGTAACATATTTCTCTAAATTATTAGTAACTATTTCTTTACTTCAAAGTAACTAAACCCATATGTACTACAACTAACAAATCAATTTCAATCTGACATACATCATAACGTCAAGTTAAATCAAATACATCTTAGTCTATATCATTTTTGGAATTGAAATAAATATTCATATCTAATAATTCTTATAGTAGCAGACCATGAAAATATGGCTTTTCAGTAAACTACACCTATGTGTTGCTTTGCTTTGATGCCACCTACGTGTTGCTTTGCTTTGATGCCTCCGCATGTTGCTTTCCTTTGATGCCTTTGATGCCTTGCCGTGTTGCTTTTCTTTGATGCGTCCCCTTCCCCCCGCTGGAACCCAGATATGGCTTTTAGGTAAATTTCACATGCCTGGTTGCTATTTGCTTGTTTATTTATTCACTTTAAATAAAAATGTTGGTTATCTATTTGAAATAATTGAAATAGAAAAAATAAATGGAAATAGAAAAAATAAAAATGATTATGTATTAAATAGAAAAAAATTGTTAATTTACTTGCTAGTTATTTTGCTAGATATTTCACTGAAATAGATGCATACGTATTCAGCCTATCTATTTGGAATACTTGAAATAAAAAAAACTGGTTATTAAAATACTTGAACTAGAAA
>APFE030352558.1:31206-46623 GCA_000404065.3 Pinus taeda
AGCATATCCCTTTCAGATGTAGAAGGAGTCATGAATACGGACATCTTTTCAAGGAATGTCCTCTCAACACAGAAGAGGAAGAACAGAGAAACAAGCAATAGAAGAAATATCAAGGAGATAAATAAAGGTTCTAGGAGATAAAAAACAAAAAATGACTTACAAAGGAAACCCCAAGGAAGGAAGAATGGAACAACAAACCAAAACAAATAAGTCAAACAGATTTGAAGTTCTACAGGTAAAGGGAGAAGATAAGGAAATTCGAATAATCGACTATCAATAGGAGAAAGAACAGGAGGGCAACACAAGCCAAGGCATAAAAAATACTAAGAGAAAAACCGAAAGTGAAACAACGGAAAAGGAAGGAAAGGAAAAATGAGAGAATCGGGAAAGTGAAGTAATGGAAATCGATATTAGCAAAGGGGAAGATCCAACATCAGGAGAAGAAATCTTGAGGAAACTTCTAGACAAATGGAGACACTTGGATGAAAGGCTCATCCCAGAAGAGGAAAAAAATTTATACAAAGAAACCTTTCAAAAATACAAGGAAAAACAAGATCAGGGAAAGACAGAAATGGTTGAACAATTAGGCATCCAAACAAAAAATAATCAAGATCAACAAAGTAAAGCAAAAGTAGCAAAAAAAGAGGCAGACGGAATATTTAGGAATCGATACAGATCATGGGGGAAATGTTAGTAAACACTGGAAGAGTAGTTTCGCTTTCAGCCGTATTCCACCAAACAAACCCAACCACCCAATGATAATTACATCCTGGAGTATACGGGACTCAATAGAAAAGGTAAACAAAGATACCTAGCAGAAAGGATAAAAAGAAAAAGACCCCAAATAATGTTGTTACAGGAAATAAAAATATCAGGGAGGAAAATGGAGGAGATCTTAACAAAAATCAAACCTACATATGAATGTATGACAAATGATGCAAAAGGCAGCACAAAGGAAATTGCAATTTTATGGAACCCTGTGGAAGTCACAGGAGATTACTGGATAGGAATGAAAAGAATACTCACCGGGAGGTTCCGCCTTATAGGCCACAGAGAATGGTTCTTGGTTTCGACAGTTTATGGACCTCACATACCAGTGGAAAGAGGAAGAAGTTTCCTCCTTCAACTGAAACAATTAGGAAACCTGCAGAACGAAAAGTTGTGGCTGATAGTCAACGACTTTAATATGACAACCTCAAAAGGTGAAAAGAAAGGCGGACTGTAAAGAGAAGAACTGGACATGGAAATATTCAGGGACATACAATCAGAACTAAAAATAATAGACATCCATACCATTAATGGAAAATACACTTGAAACAACCATAGAGGAAGAAGCAAGCAAATAGCTTCGAGTATTCATTGGTTCCTTGCAACAGAACATTTCATAGGGAAGGACATTTTCTACGAACCAACAATCCTACCCTGTAAAGGGTCTGATCATTGGCCCATAAAATTTGAAATCGCCATGAACCAACACAATGAAAATAGACCCTTCAGGTTCGAAGCATTCTGGTTGAGAGACCCAACCTTCACAGAAAAATGGAAAAGTGGTGGAAGGAAAATAAGACTGGAATAAAAGGAAGAAACAAAATGCACACTCTTTAGCTAAGATTAAAAGATCTCAAAGGTAAAATAAAGAAGTGGAATAGAGAGAAATTTGGACATATTCAAAAATACCAAGAAAAGCCTCAAACAAAAATGAAAAGAATATAATAGAAAATCATAGAAGACAGGAGAACAGAGGAATTAGCAGAAGAAGAAGGAATGGTTCTAAACAGGCTGGAGAAAAGAAGAAAACAAGAGGAAATATTATGGAGATAAAAATTGAGAATACAATGGCTAAAAGAGGGGGAGAGATATATGAAATTCTTCCACAAGGCTATGCAACAACATAGACAACAACACAGACAACAAAATAGAATATTATCTCTAAAAGATAACCAAGGCAAAAGGTTAACTTAGAAAGAGGAGATGGAGAATCTGCTGGTACAACATTTCAAAGGAATCTTGACTGAAACGCAAAGCAATAGAGAGGAAGATATAACAAAAATAAGCCAATATATACCCAAAAGAGTAAATAGAGAACAGAACATGGCACTTCTAAGGGTTATAACAGAAACGAGAAGTAGAAGAGACAGTGAAGATGATGGCAAAGAACAAAGCACCATGACCGGATGGATACACCTCAAAATTCTTCCAAGCCACATGGAGCTTCACGAGTCAAGACATTGTAAATGCATTGGAAGAGTCTAGATGCACGAAAAGAATGCACCCGACTTTGAATGCGACCTTCCATTCCCTAATTGTAAAGAAAGAAAAGATAAGGAACCACAAGGATTTTGATCGATAGCACTATGTAATGTAATTTACAAAATCCTAGCCACTATAATGGTGAACAGACTAAAATCTGTACTCCCAGAGCTGATTTCACAGGAATAGATGGGGTTCGTCAAAGGGAGACAAATAGTGGACGAAATCTTAGTTTCTCAAGAAGCAATCCATTCACTAAAGAATTCAAAACACAAGGGGATGATGATCAAACTAGACTTAGCTAAAGCATATGACAGGCTAAGCTAGGAATATCTCTAGAAAATCCTCAAAACTTATGGTTTTGATGACAGATGGATAATTTGGGTAATGTTTATGATAACCACGCCAGTTATGACCATACTACTAAACAGGACACCTATAGAAGCCTTTAACCCGGCCAGAGGACTCGGACAGGGGGATCCACTATTACCGTTTCTATTCATCTTAGCTTCTGATGGTCTAGGAAGATTGATAAAAGCTAGATTGAATAGCAAACAACTAAAAGGATTAAGACTGTGGGGAGAAGAACTGCCCCTAACACATCAACAATTTGTGGATGATGTCATGTTATATGCACAAGCCAACCTCAAAGAAGCAAAGAAATTAATGGAAATCTTCAGTGAATTTATAAAAACAACAGGTATTAAGATAAACAAAGAAAAAACATAAATTTACTTCTTCAACACTCAATTGACTTCCCAATTATTTCTGGCAAGAACCATGGGATTTCGAGCAGGGAAATTCCCCACTAAATATCTCGGCATTCAACTACGTGATAAGCAAAATATAATTGCTAACTGGGGAGATCTGATGGGAAATATACAGAAACACATGGATAACTGGACTTTCAGGGCTCTGAACACACTGAGCCGCATCATCCTACTCAAATTTGTCCTCCAATCCATTCCAATTTATCAAATGGCTAGCCAAGCTATACCAAAAACAATATGTCAAAAAATGGTGGGGATCTTCAAAAAATTCCTATGGCAAGGGACAAGCAAAGCTAAAAAGTGGGCGTTGTTATCCTAAAAATGGCTAAGTAAAACATTAACAGAATGAGGACTAGGGCTGCGAGATCCATATATCCTAAATCAAGTAATGGGCGCAAAATTATGGTGGAGATTGATACAAGGAGGAGAAAACTTGTGGAAAACGTTGTGGGAGAAAAAATATGAAATGGCTAGATCTGTAGAAGGAAAACTGAGAAGCCAATCAGAAAAGAAAGGCTCCGCAATATGGAACTTGGCAAGATAAAATAAGGACCTGATAAGAGAACATAGCTTTTGGGAAATAAGAGAGGGGGACAAAGTGAATTTCTGGGATGAGGCATGGCAACAAAGAGAAAAATTTCGTCAACAACCTCAACTCCAAGAAATTCACCAATTCACCACCCAAATGGAGGAAGATTCAGCCAAAAACTAATGGCTTCCCAAAAGGGATGGATACCAGAGAAAATGGAAAAAAAAGAAAGCTGGCAAGAAGCGCTAGAAACAGAACAATGGGCAAACTATGAAAAGGAGATGGAAATAAGAAAAATAGCGGTCAAAGAAGGGGCGAACATTATAATATGGAGAAAAAGAATTAAAGGGATGTTCACGACAACAGAAGGATACTACATAAAAGCTGGTATTGCTAGCAACCACAAAACAAAAAAATGGGACAGAATTTGGAAAATGAAAACTTGGCCAAAGATAGCACTGTTCACCTGGATTATGACCCATGGGTGAGCTTTAACGTGGGACCAACTGCGAAAGAAGGGGACGCAAGGCCCATCATGCTGTGTACTATGCCAGGAACAAGAAGAAACGATGGAACACCTGACTAACACCTGCCGAGTCAGCAACATCCTGTGGTGACACCACCAACAACTCTTTGAAATCAGTGATAGAGACACAAAGATTATGAAATTAACAGTAGAAAACTGGAGGAGTAAACCTTACCAAAATACAGTCCTTAATAGAGCTTGGAATCTCTCCATATAGGGTTTATCCTGTGGAACATATGGAAAGAAAGGAACCGATTGATTTTTAAGGATGATGGCAGAGCAACGAATGATATATGGAACCAAACTGTCCAGAACATAAAAGAAACCATAATCATAGAGAAGTGGAATGATGAAGACTGGAAAGCAGACCAAAGAGAGACACAAACTTTGAACTGGATGCAACTAAAAATAAGCATAACAGATATGTCTATAAGGAAATATCAGGCCAAAGATGTAGAGGACAACAATTACTACAATAATCCTCAGTAGGGATTCATAAAGTTGAATTTTGACGGAGCTGTAAAAGGAAACCCAGGGGAGGCAGGCATTGGAGGAATATTCAGAGATGACAGAGGATGGACGCTAAGGGTATATGCGATGGATTGTGGAAATTCATTGAACAATGAAGCAGAATTCCATGCACTGAAAAGGGGGATACAAATAGCCATACAAGAGGAGTATCAGAAACTCCAGGTAGAAGGAGATTCGAAGCTAGCTATAGACATACTCAAATAGTTACAACACGAAACACCAGCATAAAAGCTAAGTCATAGCTGGTGGACCATATGGATAGTCAAGGATATAAGAAAATTGCTGAGAAGGATAGCATACACACTACCATCCCATGTGAGAAGAAGAGGTAATGAACCAGCAGATTGCCTAGAAAATTAGTGATTCAGGAAGGGAGACTAGTAGCTGGATGTAAGTGGGGCATAGCTAAATCAAAAGGAGGAAATGGCATAACTAGTACAACTCATAGAAAAAGATAGGAATACAAGTGAACATCTAGAGAAATCGAAGAGAGAAGACAGGAGTGGAGAGGGAAAATGAAAGATGCAGGAAAGGACAGGAGAGGAATAGGCTAGGAGTAAATAGATGACCAAAAGGATGATGAAGTAGGGCAGAGGAGGTACACCCCTCGAGATTACAGGGGAGAAGTTGGAAAGGAATGTCAGAGGAAAGGTCAGGATAGAGAAGATGAAGGCGGGCAGAGGAATAAAGACAAGTGGCAGATTAGAGCCAGGAATACTACGGAAAGAGTAGCCAGAGAGGAAAGAAATTAATGCAAGAGAACAATAGAAAAGACATGAGGGCAGCATCCCGAGATAGGAAGGAAGGGATCCATGCCTGGAATAAAACAGGGCAATTGGCAGTAAAGATAAGAGTCGGGAACAAAAAAGAGATAAATATCAAGGAAAATAGGAAAGAGGCATTATGCATGTAGACGAGAATGAGGAGAGGTGACGAGAAAGGAAGAGGAGGAAGCAAGAAGACACAGAAGGCAGAAGAAAGGCGAAGCTTGGTAAGCTGGTATGTAATACCTCTGGCTCTAATTTCTGAAATATTTAAATGTTTGAGAAGTAGGCCTTTAGGAATTTGGTATTGTAATCAAATCTGGCATCTACATATCACTTTCTATAGAAACTCCATTGGAATGGGGGAAAATAGCCCCAAAGAGATTTCGTCTGCTCTAGATAGAGAGAGCGAGAGGAGAGGCATAGAAACCTATGAGAATGAGGGCCACCCTGAGCAAAAATTCAACAGTTACCCCCTCAGAATTTGGGTTATAGCCAGACCCATCGGTGTGAAAGGCAGAACACCTGTAGACCTGAGAGAAGGAAGTTGGGAAAGGAAATCCCCAATTTCCAATGTGTTGACACTGCAACCTAGGAAGAGGGGAGGGAGCACAGCTAGTAGAAACCCCGTAAAAAAGCCTGAGAAAACCAAGTCCAGGGGATAGCTCTCCCTCCTACTATTATATAAGGGCGAGGCCTCGGGAGGGAGGAAGCAAAAAAGGCAAGAGTTGAACTTCTGCATGGGACGAGATAAGAAACGAACCCATCGACACCCCATGACCTTGGAAATTAAAAGAGATGGAGCCAAACCCGGACTTGTGGGAAACCAAAAGATAGGAAACTTAAGGAGGAAGGAGGAAATAACCAGGGAAAATGTTTTAAACCAAAATAATATGACTGACATATGCTTTGATTATGTGATAGGTTCAGTAACATATCAGGGAAGGAACTTAGAACAGGTCAGAGAGCTCATGATTATAGGAAACAACCACTAAGCTACAAGCAGAATGGCTCCCAAAAGAGGAAAAAGGGAAGCTAAGAAGGACGAAGGAACAAGTGTCTAGGCAAAGAAAAGAGGCAGGAAGCAAGATGGAGACCAAATGAAGACAATTATTGACTCCTACATGGAAGAAAACCCGAAGGAAGTAAGAGACTAGAGAGCAAGCTAGGAGCGATACCTAAGAGATAATATTAGATATAGAGATATACCTATGGATGAATGGGAAAGAATAGTGCAAGACCCCGAGACCACTAATGGAAGACAATCCCTGTTCAAAAAACCCTTGAACCAGTATTGGGTTATGAAAAATGTAGTGGCATGGACGATGACCCTCCACCACGAGCACATGGTAGGGGAAGAATTCGAAAAACAAGAAGACAAAAGGGAGAAGGACCTAGTCCATGTTGAACTTCTAAGGGAAATAACGACCATACAGATACAAACTTATCAGAACAATCTTGCATTAGGAAGGATTGAACAGACTCTGAAAGAGATAAAGTGGAAAATGGAACAGAGAAGCGAGATGTCAGGATCTAGCACAAAGGCACCAGCTCCGATAATATCCTTAGATGAGGAATGATTAAGCAAACCAGAATGCTTTGAATTTTGATTATGATGAAGAAAAGAAACATGTTTATGTTGGTCTTTAGAAATAATAGTAGAGACAGTCAGCATAGAAATAGTGGATGGATTGCTATGAACTTATTTAAATTTTGGATAGGATTTAAAGCTGACCGGCGGTCACCTGGTTTCCTTCGGGCAGGTGACTACCTGGAACATATGAATGTAAAAAGTTTTGAAAAATAGATGATAAATAGAGAACTGCCAAGTTTACAAAAAAAATAAAATCATTTATGGACATTTAAATCATCTGAGAAAATGTGTAAGTTTGTATGTCTATCTATACGCTTTTAAAATAAAAAATATGTTCTAAATAGAAAAATAAAAATAATGTCTACTATAACTAAAAAAATAAATGTCATGGACCCATGTAAAAAAATTCTTTTACCATATAATATAATCAACATTTCATTATTAAAAGCATAATTAACGAATTATTGCAATATAGATTTAAATTAGAAACTCTTTAGGCATGTAGATTTATATACATTGTACATATAAATATTTCAGGTACAAGGCATTTGTTTAAATATTTTCACATTCATTACATAAGTGTTATTTGAACTTTACCTTAAACCTTTCATAAGGTTCCCTATATTACAGTCAAATACATTTATCATTTATTAAACTGGTTTGATATGTTGCATGCTGGTACCACTCCTTTAAGGTGGACTTAAATGAAGGATGGCCACTTGCCTAGGAAAAAGGAGTTGCTCCCCCTAGAGAGTTCTTCGTAGTGGACAATTGGCTCCTTGCTGCTTGGTTGAATGTGCCCCATCAAGGGTTCTCATTGTTGTTGTGCATTGGATGGTGGTGGTTTTTGCTTGTGACTTTATGCCCTAGTTGGGCTCAGAACCTCTTGCATTTTCTCCCAATTGAATGGTTCGGCTCCAACTCTCGAATGGAGGGTTTCACTATGAGTACGAATTGACCCTTAACTTATGTTAATTTGTATGCGATATTTCTCTGGTTAGGCCTCCTAATATTCTAAATGGTTTTGCTTGTCAACAACTTATTGCTATGGCTATATGCACTGTCAAAGGGATGCCTAGGGGGTTCTTCATCAATCCGGGTAAGAAATATTCGTGTAAAGCTTTTATTTCTGATGTAATTGTTTTTCACTTTCGAATGATAGTTATCCTAATCAATTATGTTGACAGGATTTAGGGTTTAGGACCTAGTGGCCTAGCTCTGGCTGTCGACTTTCCAAATTCTCCTTACGCATTTCAACAGGTATGAGAACTGAAATTTTAAATCTGAGAAAGATGAAAGTGTATTTTCTAAAATATTTGGTCCCTGTTTCTATTTAATTATGACTCACGGTATATGGCACTTTCTGAGAGCTGAAAAACTCTTCTAGGCTCGACTCAGGGGTTTCTAAATCTTGAATATCATACATTTTTGTGTAACAAGACTTCGGGTCTATAATTGTCCTCAGAAAATGTTCTTTTTTTGTTATAATTTTGACGTAAGGGTCTCTGTTTTCTTCTATATACTGTATCTTTCATTTTATAAGACTTAAGGGTCTACTTCTTCTCTATATTACTTGCATGATTGTGTTTTTACCGGCCTGAGGTCTTGACTATGTTAAAAATGTATATTTCATCCTTTTTTTTAGAAAGGACATCCAGTTTTACCACTGTATCTATTGATTATTTAATAGAACCCTCGTGGAGGTTCGCAGTGTTTTTTCTCAAATGATTGCACTGTAAATTATATAAATTTCCTCACAGAATTTGTAGTTAAGATTTTATGTCTCACTAATTGTTTTCTTCTCTGATTAAGTTAGAACAAGATTGTAGTTTTCTTTTCCATTGGTAAAAGTAACTATGAATTCGTATAGTCAAGGTTCTTGCTGTTATCATGCAACTTCCTACTGTTATTGTTAAACCCACACATGGCAGCAAAAAATATGAAAGATAAAACATGAGAGTACATTTTTATTAACAAGAGATATACATTTATAGTACATGGTTTGACTGTTGGGTTCCACATCCCAAGGTCTACTAGACTTCGTTTGTCTATTCGGCTTCCACACTAACCCATTGAGGATTAGGTGTCCAACATTCCCTCCTTAATCCGAAGGGTTATGTATGAGTCCAAGAAGAGAGCTATAATACAAGATGTGCAAAAATGCATGGCAGCACTGGGCTGAACATGCTCTTTGAAATGTTGGTATAAAGGGCAGTGGTTTAAGGATGACCACCAACACTAGAATGCTTAGTGAAATTCCCGGAACTCTTCCAAAATTGGCAAGAAGCTGAAGTTTTCTGCTAGAGGAAGTTCTCCTATTGTTTTGAAGAGGGAAACCTTCAACCATAAAAGGGAGGTCTTATCCCACATAAAAGGGAGAACTTCAACCTGAAAAGGGAAGTTTCAACTTGTGCTGGTTTAAGGATGACCAACAACTTTGGAATGCTTAATGCAATTCCTGGAACTCTTCCAAAACTGGCAAGAAGTTGAAGTCTTCTGCTAGAGGAAGTGTCCCCAATTCTATTCCTAAAATTCTTTCGAAACTGGCAAGAAGTTGAAGTCTTCTGCTAGAGGAAGTGTCCCAAATTACCAACTGAAGGCATGCTCAAGGGCATCTTTGCTTCTGGCTGCAACTCTGAATTTGGTGTGACAGTTTGTGGCTTAGGCTCGCTTGATGTGGCTTTGAAGTTTGTAGATGACCATCATTTCCCCCCCTGTCAGATACAAGGTGAGATGATGGATAAAACTCAACTGCAAGACTATTCAATACTCTGGAACAAGTTTTGACATGTGATTGGAATATCTTCTTGGTTGTTGATGCCCATTGCCAAGAAGCGATCCATCTAAGATGAATCTTTGTTCTTGCGGGACGTTTGTTTCTGAAGCATCTATGTGAAGAATGGGTGGTTTTATGACAGTGCTTACATGGATGAAGATCAAAACAATGATCTTTCAAATGGTCAACTCAGTCACAGTGTTGGCATTTCACAATCTGTGGTTGTTGTTGTTGTTGCTATGGAAGAGGGGAAAAATCTGGAACAACTCGAGGTGAACTGTCATGAGGAGCACGCGAACTGTCATGAATGAATCCAGCACTCTGAAACTAAATGGACTTTGAGTAGTCTGGAATATGAAAGGACAAGTCCTTGTCATATCCATGACCAGTTTTGTGCTTGTTGTGGACAAGCTGTTCCAAAGGTCTGATGATGGGCTTGGGAAGTGCAAACTGAGTTTCTGTATCTACATGTAACCTTGCCGCTTTATGGGATTTTGTTTGAATCTTCTGAATAGAAACAGGTTTAGAATGACTCCTCTTTTTTAATTCTTCTTGTTGTAGTTGAGATTTGAGCTGCAAAAATTCAATCTTTTGATGTACATCTTGTAAACAACTGTGAATATCGGTGAGAAAATCCTTGCTGATTTTGATTCTATTATCCATAGTAGAGAGTATTAGATTGTCCAGTGACTCTAATATTGCACCAATTGGAGCCATTTTTCAACCTCGAAAAAAATAGTAAAACAATGAGGAAAAGATGGACACCAATTGATCCTTTATATAAACTTATGGCAACAACTTCAAATCAATGTCGGAAACTTGCAATAGATTCAACACACAAAGAATGGTGATATCTAGAAAACAAAATTTAACTCCCCATTCACTGACACTGAAATCAAGGCACAAGCCTTGTTGTTCTTGTTTTCCCATATGGCGAGTTCTTTTTTCTGAATTGGGCTTCTCAGGAGGATTGCCTCCTTCTCCTTCACTAACTCCTTTCATAATTCATTAAAAATCAAAGTATGCTTTATCTTCCTTGCCCATTCATGGTAGTTCTCTTTGCCAAAGAGAGTTAATCAAACTATGGAGATGAGTGAATGAATCATCACAAAATATTTTCTGCTTTTGATTTCAAAAATAATCATAGCCTTGCTCTCTCCCCTTTTTTTTATTTGATGCCCTTCTATTTAGGTAAGAAACTTATTTAATATGTAGATGGAAAAACTTCACTCTTCACTACACTATGTCAAAACTTTTAATATGGGCATATATTCTATGCACATGCATTGTCACATAATATATATCTATACCACCACTCATATATCATATATCATGGCTCCAACTTATATAAGGATTTCAATATTATGCCCATCTCACATATATGTTATGGCTCCATTCATTTATGCACTTTCACATACTAATGCCTTTATGGATATATGACTCAACATAATATATGCCATTAAATATAATATAACCATAAAAAACTTCAATGAATTGTAAATACACCAGCACGGTCTTCAAGAAAGGAATTAAAAGCATATTCATACCATACACCATAGCTTCAACACATATAAATGACCCAAGGCATATAAAATTCAACACACGACCCTCATGTACAACATTGATTTTAAATTAACGCGGGATAGAATAATTCTAATGCAACATACATACCAGTCAACACATGGATTTGACATATCAATTCAATGCTCTTAATTTCAACATATCATAACCAACACATCATTTTGTAGGACTACTGCACAATAGAACACCCACAGAGAAGGTTCAACGCACCACAGGCTCACCATACACCATTACACAGTATCCATGCACCGAACGTAGCATACCATACGACTCCAATTCAATGCAGAGGAGTAATGCAACCATATTTTGTGGGCTTCAACTTCACCATTCTTCTTTCACAACCAACATATTCCACATTCAATGCAACACACAATTCAATTACATGGTCTCAGCATATACACCAATAGGCAAAGGAGAAATCTAGGTTTGTAACTCTGAATGTTTTCTTTCTTGGGGCTTACAGGGGGTTCTACATCCTAAATTGGATTTATCGCTATTTCAATGAAAAACATTACTTCTGATGGATACCCTGGGCATCTGGGCTCGTTCAGATAGCTCTTTATGCAGACTTATTTTACTACTATTTCAAAAGCTAGAAAAACAATGGAAGGTTGCGTGTTCGTTTCACGTCGGGTTCACGATGCTTTCGTTGCACATACCATCTCCAATAGCAGTCAAAAAACCAACCACTAGAGCTGACCAGACTTCAAACCGTGATTCAACATTGGAGGAATGTAACGTCTGAGGGTTTCAGGATGGTGGGTGTGCCATAAAGGTATAGAAAAATCTGAATGGTACGTAGAATTTTAAGAGAAACGCAGTGATCAGACTATGATTGAATGTAACGCCAAAAGTCTGCAGCGATAAGCGAGAGGATAGTCAACATCAAAAGAAGTAACATTCAATGCAGAATACAATAGTGCCCTTAGACAGGTCAATGATAAAAAATTAGCGTTGTCTTCTACAAGTGCTTCACTATAAAAATTGTTATGGACTATCAAGTGCATTTGGTAGCCAGCAATGGTGGGCAGAGACATTATTTACAAGCCTGACAAACAATAGGAAAAAATAAGCGTTATTTATAAGGTTGTAGAAGGATTGAGCATAGACAATGACCGCCACAGAGAGTTGTTATTGGGTGAGTGTTTGCAAGTTGCAAGTTTGGAAAACTAAGCGTTCTTCAAGGAAGAATTAGGTATTGGCTCTTAAACCGAAAAATGATGGAGGGTAGCAATTTTGACAAGCAGAGAGGGTATGGTAGCATGTTTGATGAGCAGAGGGTAGAACTTATGCTAAGAGAAAGGCCACAAGAAAACAGTGACTCAAATATGAGCAGGGCCAGAATTCGCCTGCTCTGATGCCATGTTAAACACACACATGGCAGCAACATAAGCTAAAAGATAAAACATGAGAATACATTTTTATTTACAAATGATATACATTTACAGTACATGGTTTGACCGTTGGGTTCCACATCCCAAGGTCTCTTGGGCTCCTTTTGTCTATTTGGCTTCCACACTAACCCATTGAGGATTAGGTGTCCAATAGGATGAACTCACAATCATTTATAATTGGTTGACCTTCACAGTTAAGAATATTTAACTTTTTATTATAACATGAAATAGTAAAAGTTCAATTAACTTGTACATAAATTATTTTTTAACATTAATCAAACATACAATTTCAACTTCTTACTCTGTAAGTTGCATCCTTGAGTTTGTTTTCCCCTTGAGGCTTGTCAATAACATTGCCAATTGTGTGTCTGAATGAAATGTCATAAATCTCCAAATGGTGATGATGTGACTTCTAAAAATCCCGCAACCACTTTACTAAGAGCTTGATAAGTCTAAGGATCACTATCATAGTCAATGTTTGGGATATTGAAACCATGGGGAATATTTGTAATAACTAGGGAATAATCCGTTTTAGGTACGAGTTTAGCAATGTCTTCATAGTCACCTTGTATTACTTGATATTGAATAGTTTCAAGCCCATTCCAAATGAAATGAGTAATATTTGGATCAATCTCAACATTCCTAAGACGTTTCTTTCTCATTCTTTCGATCTTAATTTTTTCAATAAATCTTCTAAAACTATCTGGTGCTCCATTTGCATCCTTCCTCATCTTTAATAAAATAAACAAATATATGTATAAGTTATAAAATAAAAATAGTATACAGATGAATAAAAATGAATATATAAATCAACATACATTTTTAAATGCAAGATAAAAATATTTTAGTATTGATGTAGAACTTGAATCTAGGTAGTTGCGTAAAACATCATCCCAACTATCTTCATTCAACAATTTAACTATTTTTTCTTGTATTTTCATATAAACTTTGTGACTGAATAAATAAAGTAAAAAAAATTAATATAATGATATGTATAACAAATTCTACCAAGAACAATAGGTTATATTTAAAAGAAAATTTTAATCTAGAAATAAGTAAAAATTATTCAAAAAACATACTTTTGAAATTCCTTAGACATTTCATCCAATGATAATTTCCTTGACTTCACACGAGATAATATTGCTTTGACAAGTTTTTCATCCTTCACTCCTTGCAATGCTCTACAAGGTGTGATATTCATATCTTCTGGAAGTTGCTTCATTTCATAACCTGATACACTACTCTACATATCGACGGTTTAGACTTTTTTACCTTCTGGTTTTTAATGCCAATGTTCTCCCACATGCTAAAAATCTCATTAATAAATTCCCATATATCTCCAGTTCTAAATGCTAATTGGAAAATGTTATCAATACTTTTGAATATATCAGAATGTACTTTGTCACCGTTTAAATTGATTTTTTTCTCAATTTGATAGCCTATTTCCATACAACATTCCTTTAAAAATTCTAGACTAACATTTATCTTATCCCCACCACATTTTTCTTCAAATTAATTATGAATAAATCCAACCCTTTGTATACCGGGGATGTGACCACCACAAGTGCCATTGTGATAAGCATTGAGCACTTGCTCTGCTTCATGATGGGTGAGACAACGACGAAGGATACAATCAACACAACAATGATAAAGGTCATCGTCGATGAGAAGATAACAAGGGGTCTGGTATTGGATACATCATCAATCATCATGAGTAAGATGGGAGGAAAACTTTGGGGTTCACAAATATGGTAGGAAGTACGCACGATGGTGCATATCGTCCCAAGGGTAATAAGGGGTATTCATGGCTTCCATGTTGTGCTCATCAGAATGGAAGATGAGTGGATGAGACGAATATTGACTACATGATGTGGCAGAAGTACATGGTGCATCATCCTGGGAAAGAAGGTTCACATACACAACATCTGAGGCAATAGACGACGAGCTAATAGATGGAATATCTACCAATGTTGAGACCTGTGTTTCTGTTAAAATTGGAAACTAGGGCCAAACTCCATGTGGGTCATATTATTCATGGCTAATAATATTTTTATTAGATTCCTCTCATCGAGAGGGGTAGGATTGATCTAAATATCATCTGATTCCGATAAGTATTTATGGATATATGAATTTATTTTGATTATGGAATAATTATCAAGCCGACCAACAACTCATGTAGGCTCAGAAGCCCAACAGTCGCATCTATTCAATCATCATCAGTTGTGTATAAATACAGGAGGTATTTTCCTCATTTGGACTCACTCAACTCATCACATCTCTCTCTCTCTCTCTCTCTCCTGCGCAGAAAAGAGGCTCTTCTCCTACTGCACAGAAAGAGACTCTTCTCTCACACGTGTGGAAGGAAGATGCATAATTTGGGGCTGCAACTGTAGAACCAAAGTTTGACCAGCGTTGACCATCAGTCTGCCTCTCAGAACTGCATTGAAGGTGAATCTGGATCTCCTCTGAAGGCCGCATTTTTTGTTGAAAGAATCAAGTCGATCCAGCGATCGGTTTGTAAGATATTGTCTGCCCTAGTTTGGCTGATCTAGGGTTTGTTGCTACTAATGTAAATCAGATTTATGTATTATTTTTCTCTGTTGAATTATTGAAGAAAAAGGAATATTTGATCAAAGGGTTCCCCACATTGGGGTTTGTCCTTGGCTAGCCGCCACATCTTGTGTCTCTTGTCTTGGCTTGTT
>APFE030352558.1:51148-69602 GCA_000404065.3 Pinus taeda
ATTTTACTTTCAAAACTATAATATGAAATGGGTCCCTTTTAGATAAAATTGGTATCAACTTATCATTCCTCAAAAGGTTTGAAAAGAAACAAAACATTATAAACCTTTTGAGACAACATATAATTGGTCTTATAATAAAAAATGAATAATTCTTTATTATTGCGATAAAGCGATTGCAAGATCGCATATCACAATAACAAAGGATGCATAACAAAAGACCCATTGGTTTTCCCTGATGCGACAAGCGCGAATAACTATCGGATATCGAGAAGATAAGCAATCGAAACAGAAGGCACCCTCTCTTTGCTCCGATGTGATATCGCTATTGGCGATCGGGGAGTGTAACATGCATGCAAAGCCCTCTTCTAAAAACTCTCGATGCGAATTAGCAATATCGCCATCGGTGATCGGGGATTTCACGATGACACCAATATAATTACTCAAACATTCCTCCGATCTCCGATTGCGATAAAGCTAAGCGCGACTTTCAAAAAGGATTGATAAGGCTTGGGTATATTATATTAAATCATTATTAAAAGACTTTCTATTCCCGATAGTGATTCACTTGCGATCAACCGCCAAAAAATCAAAGCATCGCTTAAATGAACTATTCGGCGAATAAATGATATGATAAGTATTTAAATGATTGACAGGTTTAAACGGCCAATTAATGGAACAGTTATGCCAAAATCTCTTTAGAGATTGTATCTACGACAGTCTTATTTTAATCCTCCATTATTCATTGATTGATATAACTCTTTCATACTTGGTTTGTGCCACCTATTCTCTGCATTACGTTCATTTTATCTCCTGTGTAGAGCTCCTCTGAAGCAACGAATTTAGGCCAAATGGGGAAGAATTCTAAGAAATTTGGAACAGCTTCAGCTTCCGTAATAACAGGACAACATACTGCTGATCCGGGACCAAGTAAAAAAGGATTAATCTCAGAGACCACATGTCTTTGTCTTGGTAGTACTACTTGGCAAAGCATCTATAATCTGGTTGAGGCCGAAGAGCATCAGGAAACATCAGTACAAGCTACAACAGGCTCGAATTGGAAGTTCGAGGCTACCCTAAAGGATTTGGCTGATGCTTACCTACACCGGATACCGACTCGAGAGAAAATTCTTCCATACATAGATGTGGTAAGATGGGCAGTTGAGGAAATTCCAATTACAAACAGAACATTTTGCACCATCGACGGGAGAGTCTTCGGTTCATTTCATCCCAATGATTTGAGACAAATGTACCATTTGCTTGAACCAGAGAAGAAGTATAACAAAGCATTTCTGGAGAAGTTCAGAGATGAAGATGAAACTGAATCAGGACCTATACGGGAATGGAGACAGAACCCCTGAAAACACAAGCATGAGTCCTCGGGTAAGTACTCTGTCGATTCCTTGTGTTCTCCTTATTGTTATGCGGGAGCGATGATGTGTAGGATTTGGGGGTTGCATGATTCCTCAAAATTCTCCATAGAGATGGTACCTTTAATGGAAGCAGCATGCAATAGCGAAATAATGGATTGGGGGAATATATTATCTCATAAGTTAGCAAAATCTATTCTTGAGTTCAGAAACAAAACCTGCATTACTGATAGGTTTATTCCTCCATTTTACTTTAGTGCCTACGTCTTAGATACTCTCTGTTTTAACTCTGAATTTCTTGTGCTGGGGTGGAGATGAACTCCACAGGACCCCATGCCCATTCATATCTATCACCAGAAGTTGTGGAAAGCCCATTATAAACATCACCTATATCAAGTTTGCAATGGATTTATGTTACCCATTTACTATGCAATTTTTGACAAACCTACTCCTAAGATTTCCTCACAAGCAGAGATTGAGTTGACAACCTTAGGAACCTGGTTCAGAGAAGAAAAATTTACATATGTAAGATTTTTTTGCAGTCATGCCACGCCTCATGTCCTCCCCTCGTATATACCCGACAAACTATTGGCTCGAGAGATAGCATATCAGCTTACATCCGCAGGAGCTACCAAGACCCTGAGGAATTCAAAGAAGAAAGTTTGGTATCCTTTTCCTCTAAGATGTGGATTTTACACTCTACATGACTATAAGCATGCAGAGAAAGAAGCAGAAAAGATAAATATACTGAATCTCGCCACTCTTCCTAACAAACGATTTGATCCAAACAAAGTCATCTATAATGTACTAGAATAGGCAAAAGTCACTATGTTTGAACATAAAGAAGATGAGTTTGATGATCTATTCTCCTCGGCAGAGTCATTATTTTAGGTTCAAGCGATAGCTAAAATGAGATATCACAATGACGGGTTATTCGAATCTAACAAACTTAGAGAGCAGAGGTTGCAAACTCTGCCTCTAGATTTGTTAGCCACTGCCTCGATGACACAGTCAAGCGAGCTTAAACAACGACTTACCAACAAAGTTACTACTACATCAGAAATTTTTGAAGAAGTCCAAAGAAGAGAGCAGGAGGAACTCCAGAGGAAAGAATAGGAAGAAGTACAGAGGAAAGAACAAGAGGAAGCGTAGAGGAAAGAAAAAGAGAGAATACATGAAGAGGAACAGAAAAGGCAACAGGAGTAGAGCAGCAAGGATGTGAATGTCGATACCCAGATTGACCCGAGATTTCTCCAGGAATGGCAGTAGTTCGACTCAACCATAAGCAATCTTGAAAGCTCAAGAGATGTCGATACATTCAAAGCGACTGATACACAGGATACAACGACAAAATAGGTTCCAAATGAAGGAACCAGCGGTCTACCCCCTACTACAGACTTAGAAATAATTCCCAAGGATCCTTCGGATCAAATTATTTTGCAAGTGGAGGATATGCCTCCATTGGATGTCTTTTATAGCCCAAAGCACGGGGCCGTAGTAAAGTGACAACGGAAAATGAGAAGGATTGATCAACTTTCCCTGCTCCATGAACAAATAGTGACAGCCAACATAGTTTAGAAGGAGGAGTTCGATCCTTCCGATGACCTAACAAAGTTGTCCCAATATGCTGGAGCCTATTCGGCAGCCACCATGGACAATGCATCGGAAGTGAGTAATTTGTTAAAAGAAAATGTCCAGGCAATCGCTTCGTTACAAGCACAGCTATCGGAGGCACAGCAGAAAGCAGAACAATTAGAACAGCAATTGTCAACGCAACAACAGTTAAATAATCAACTGAACAAGCAGTTACATGAAGAGAAACAAAGAGTAGATTTTAGCACGATTCAAAGGTAGAAATAATTATCAGAGTCATTAGCAAAATTGAAGACAATGAACGAACAGATGGTAAAGACAAAATATGAGTAAATTGCTCAATTATCAGGTCAAATAGAGAAGTTCAAGAGTCTTCCGCAGCGTGCCGATTTTAGAGCAGAAACACTACAGATTAATAAGGAACTGGTAACGCAAATAAGATTATTGTGTCATAAAATTGCTCAAGTTGAACCCCTGTGTGACATAACAGCATCAATAATCGATAAATCAGTCAATGCTAGACAGGACTTAGAGGAGGCCGATGAGACCTTAACAGATTTTCTTACTTGGCAGGACACTAATGAGGGACAGGCAGCAAATTTGCCTAAAATCCTAGAATCCCATAAAGAAATTCTATTCATGGAGTGGCAGTCCCAATTGATAAAGGCAGAGAGAGCAGTTTCTAGATGAAAATTATCCACAAGTAATTTGATTGAATTGATTAACAATACTCTCTATTTATCTAATATGATCTCTCAATGTACACTAGGTAAATTACTATGGGCCAAAACATTGGAGCAATCATGTTATCAAGAGCTGGAAAAGAATGGGAGATTAATCATAGGTATTAAAAGTTTAACTTGGGACACCTATTGGTTGTTCCTAGTAAAACCAAAAAGCAAGAGAGCCACCCTCAAGTGCCTAAAAGATGCAATCAGGTGTATCATTCCTGATATACACGGTGCCACCTATTCTGCTCAACTCAATTCTCATCTCAGCCGCCCTCAAGAAGTGGAACCAATGCTAGCGATATGCCAACTCAGGTCGAAAGGAAAACAACGAGAGTGATGAATCATGCTGCCAATTACCAGATTTCTGTGGGAGAGATATTCAAGATCAAGTTATACCAATTTAGTAGCATTTTAATTTTTTAGTTAGTTAGTTTAATTAAGTATTTATAGACCCTTTCATGTATTTAGAAAGGGTCGTAAGTTTTTGTATATGACTTAAACCTGAAGTTGCACTACTGTACTTCAGGTATATTTTTTTATAAAGACTGGACCAATTATTCCAATTTTGATAATGAAGCTTTTATGTGGATTTGCACTACTGCCTTTATTTAAAAGTATCTCTGAGTCGAAAGAAGGAATTCAAATTGCGATTGATGTTGGGAATGATTTGCAGCTCATATGGTACTACTATCTATGTCTGAATTCATTCTTTTTATGTGAATTGTTGTTTGATCATTCTTGCTATTATTGAATATATGCATGTGCTTTAACAACATTATTTATACTTTCCACTATTGGATGTTTACAGCATGCTTTTCTTCTAATCATACATGTATCAGTAATATAAAAAGACAAGTGTAACAATGTTTTATTAATTACTTTTTTCAACTATTTGAACAAAGCAATTATTATATGAAGGAATGTCTATGTTTATTGAATAGAGTCATCTATATGCCTATTGATGAATAGAGATCATCAAACATTGCACTTAAGAATAGAAGCTTCCCGGGATAGAATAGTTGTTTGTTTTCTCTTTTTAGATTAAGTCATTCATCCATTATCACTTATTAAAAAACCAGTCACTCATCCACCCCTTTTTCATTCATCACTGGGAAACTAGTCCCATTATATCCAGTCGGAGCCACCATCCCAAACGGAAAAGGAGTTGTATTAAGGTCCGAATCGGGTCGTTATCCCCCGATGTTGATGCAACGATTTTCAAGGCATCAACATTTTTGGTGCTAGAAGGAGGGCCATCAACTATGAATGGCAAGTAAATCAAAATCTACAGACCATTCTCAGAGAAAATCTCCCTCCACCTCACCTCAGACCTCCCGTTTGCATTCTGAAATACCAACATCCAATCGAGAAGAAGAGGGATCAACTACCACTGCTCAACCTCATCATACTTCAGAACGATTAAGTCCTAAGTCCCCTGAAGTTCAGTCTCATCCAGAAACTTCAAGGCTTTTCCATATCACCTCAGAAATCTGAAGTATCTCAAGGCAGTGAGACTTCGCAATTCCATCTACCTCACCCTCTCACCAGACTCCAAAGAGAAAAACTCGACATTGAACCTGCTGATTTGCCTTTACCGAAAAGGAAAAAGGCTAAAAAGAACACTGAAGGATTTGGTAGTGAGACCTTTTCTCCATCATCTTCCATCTCATCCTCTCCAGTGCGAAGTCAAACATCCAATCCCCCATTACATATTGTTGTTTAGCAGGGATCACCAACTTCAACATCACAATATATTCAGTCTTTAATACCAACTCCTCCCCAAACACCTGGAACTCCATCGGCAATCGTTGTTACTCCCAAGATGGCTCAGAATCCATGGAATAGTCCTGGTGGCAGTCACTATTCCTGCACCATTACATCCATTACCCGATTATCCTAAGAAGTGGTTACCAAAATTTAATCCAGATGCTGGAACATTAGCTGAGGAACACATTAACAATTTCATGTTGTCAGTTAATCTAAAAGGAGTAATAGAAGAAGATGTTTTCGTTAGACTTTTCCCCTACAATTTACAAGGATCAGCTGGGTCTTGGTATTTTTCCTTACCCTCTGGATCCATTACCAGCTGGAATATCTTTCAGGAGTAGTTTCTTACCAAATATGGCGATGATATATCCTTGGCAACACTGATTAATGATCTTTCAAATCTAAGGATTGAATCTAGAGAACCTATCGAGGAGTTTAACTCCCGATTCAATAAGCTCTTGAATAAAATCCCTACTGATTCCAAGCTAAGTGAGCAAATTAGAAGCGAGTGGTATATCATAGCCCTACCTTCAAATATGGCCATTTTTGTAGATACGGCTGGGAAACCAACATTAGTCAAAAAGATGAAAGAAGCGCTCGCTGTGGAAAAACGCATTATCGCTTTGGAAAAGAAAACTGCTCTCGAAGATAGGAAATCCAAAAGAGTTTCTTTGAAGGATGGTTCAAAGAAAAAAACCCCTAAAGATCCATACGATATGGAGGGTCTACAAAAGGTCCTCAAAACAATGTCAAATGAAATGGTTGAAATTAAAAAGCAAGTTGCAGAAACTTCAACAAAGAAACCATATAGAAATTTTAAGAAACCTGAGTCAAAGCCACCAAATGTTATATCTAATGCAGATTAAGATCCTGAAGAAGAAGAATAAGATGAAACAATTTCACCATCCGATGAATTCGAAGAAGAGGAAGTTGTTGAATGCCATGGATTGTGGGACTTCATATTACCTAACTCCGATACAGAAAATGAACAAGAAGCTTTTCCTGTGACTAATAGGAGTAAAGGTGCCCTTGAACCTGTCCAGGCATGTTCAAAGAAAAGGAGTGCAGGTGCTACTACTACAAAGGAAAAGGTACCCACAAAGAAGCCAGCTGCAACACTACCTCAAAAACAACCATCATCCTCAAATATACCTTCAACATCTAAAACGTTGGTAGTATCGGATTCAATGGATTACAATATTGTTGATGATATGAAGGAGACTAAGGCAAACATCACCATGTTTGAACTTAGCAAATTAAAACAACAGAAGAAATTGCTTCTTAAGGAACTAGATGCAGTTCCTTCTTCCCCCCTTCCTAGTGCTAAAGCTGCAAATGGTTCAGGTCAACCACCTTCTGGTAGAGTTGAAGCTATTGATACGATTCTAATTGGAGATAGATCAAATTCCCATACCCCCGTTTCCTCTTAACCTACGAGATCTATAATCGAAATCTACACAACTGTTTGATTGACTCAGCGGCATCCTCGAATATAATTCCAGCTTCTGTTTGTTCCAAATTGAACATTGAGCCCCAAAAGTATTCAATTCACATTGTGCAGTTAGATAGAACCAAAGTCCAGGTTTTAGGGGAAATCAACTCTGTGACTATCAGGTTATTGGCTGATCCACGAGTAGTTCAAAGAATTGATATCTTAATTGCTGATATACCTGAGATTTATGGTTTGATATTGAGTAGGGATTGGTCTGAGAAGATCCATGGGTATATTTCTACTGATTGGTCCCATATGTGGCTACCTTACAAGAGAAAGCCAAATCAAATAAAAATCAATTGGGAGAAACATATGACCCATGCTGTCACATAATTTGAACAGGAGAATCAACCAATAGCATTTAACAGTAATATTTTGGGGAATTACTCTTCTGAATCATTCTTTGGCAATTATACTGTGCAACCATCTCCTTTCTCAGTAAACAATTTCACATCCCAAATTGAAAATTTTTCACAAACCGATAGATCAAGATGTGTTAATGTTGTTGAGAACACTGTAAATAAAATTGTTGATAATTCTTTATTTTGGTCTTTATACTTTGACAGATCTAAATCCAGTGAAGGATCAGGAGCAGGGTGTATTTTAGTTAGCCCCGAGGGAGAAAAAACGATGTTGTCTTGTAGGTTGGAATTCGAATGCACAAATAACACAACTGAGTATGAGGCCTTAGTTCAAGGACTATATAAAGCTATTGGCCTTAAAGTTCAATATTTGAAAGTGTTTGGCGATTCAGAGATTGTCATTAAACAAGTTAGAAATGCAATTCACTGTCTTTCTAGTCACCTCAAGCACTATCAGCCTTTGGTCCAGGAACTTATATCTCATTTTTTAGCATTCAATATTTCACCTATTCCCAGATCCCAGAATGCAGCAGCTGACTTGCTAGCCAATGTTGCTTCTAAACCCCTATCTTCCGAAGATTATAGCCCAGATAGATTTTCACTAGAGTTAATTTTTAGACCATCAATTCCTGACAATGTCACCAATTGGCGAGTGTTCAATCACGATGAAGACATCTTACATTTCTTGACTTCCGAAAAGTCCTACGATGATCAAATCATTGATGAAAGCGATCATGATCTCCAGATGAAGGAAAAGCATGAGGAAAACTCAATACCAAAACCTGTGGTTCAACTTGAGGATCTCTACGATATTAGAGACAATTTTAAATAGGTAACCAATTCAAAGCTCCAAAGTTCCACCTTAAGATTTGAATTGATAAACCTCGGTACTGAGCAGAATCCTCAAAACATCAATTTAGGATTAGGACTTTCTGTGGAAGAAAGGGTAGCATTCATTAGATTATTAAGAAAAAATAAACATGTCTTCGCTTGGAAATATGATGATTTAAAAACATACGATACATCAATCATTCAGCATACCATTCCAATGCTTACTGAACAAAAACTAGTCTAACAGAAGTTGAGGAAAATTCATCCTAACTTAGAGAGTCAAATAAAATCAGAACTCAATAAACTCTTGAAAGCTAAGATTATTTTTCCTGTTTGGCACTCAAACTGGGTTTCCAATATGGTGCCTGTTAGAAATAAAAATGGCGACATCAGGATTTGTATAGATTTTAGAAATCTGAATAAGGCAAGCCAAAAAGATAATTTCCCATTACCTACCATGGAGCAGATACTCCATTCAGTAGCACGTTTTGAGTTAATGTCCTTTTTAGATAGTTTTTCAGGATATAACCAAATTTTGGTCCATCCTGATGAAAGACTCAAAACTACCTTCAGGAAAAAATGGGGAACTTACGCTTATCAGAAAATGCCTGTTGAGCTAATTCGTTTACCGAAATTAACACAAATATTTCTTATCAATTCAGGTTGGTAATACTTTGAGGCAAGTTCACTATGTGTGAATATCAGATGTAATCAAACCTTGAAAGATAAGTTTGTTAAAAGCTAAATCAATACATATTACAACTCCAATTCAATTGGTTTGAAAAGAGAAAAAATACTGAAATGGTTCTTGACTCAAGAAGTCCACTTCTACCTCAATTACTACTTAATGAATCAGAGATTGAAACTAATAACTTAAGATGGATAAATTATCAATGAAAGAAGGCTCCTAGCTTAAGAGACACATGATATATTTCATCATAATTCATTCACCTTAATGCCAAAATTACATAAGAAAACTACTTGCATGTAATCAAAGGAAACTAGTTACAGTTGACCAAGTTAATAGAAGGAGTGTTCAACTTGAGCACTTTGTTTTTCCAACTTAATAAAATGACGAAAAAGCTAAGATCTAATGAAATCAATCACCATACATTAACCATAAATCAATTTTCAACAAAGCATGAAACTAGTTCTACAATAACCAGATTATAGGAAATAAAACTAGTTAACAAGGAAGTGTACTTAGCTTGGAATGGGGGCCCTCCACCCTTGCTTTGCACACTTGAAGAGTGATATCAAAAGATCAAATTCAGTCACACATACATATCATTGAACAAAAAAATAATAATAGAACAAGTCTTCAAATTAACTCTCCAATCCAAAAGTGTCTCAGCATAAAAGTAGATTAAGTCAATAAATAAGCCATCAAAGTCTTGGCTTTTAAATAGAAGTCTCATGAAACAAATTGATCTATAATCATGCAAACAAACCCATCTACTCTTATCCATCTATATAAGTCGAATTCATCACTCCCATCCCAAGAGATATGGTCAATCCCATAGAATCTCAAAGCTACCCTATTTCTATGGGATTTCTGAATGACTAGTCATGATTGACTAGCACTAAATGGGCCTAATAAAGCTTGTTCTCTTAAAACTAAGCATAGCTGGCTTAGTCCTAGTTCCCAAGCTATCCATCCATGCATCCAATTCGTTCCCAAGTGTCCTTCAACCATATCAACCATATAGATATTACGGGAATTTCTGAATCTACCAATTTTTGCACTTAAAACCAATTTTTCATAAAAACTTTAGAATTTGAAAAATTAAAATTAAATACTTGAATAGATATGAAATACATCAAAATGGGATGGATAAAGGGAAAAATGGATGGTAAATAGATGTATTAGTAAGTTTCTTAGGGCAAAAACAAGACCAAAACTGAGGGCCAACATCTCCCCCTTGCTGATCATCAAGCATGTCCCCATGCTTGCTTATTCCTCTTTGATCTTCTTCTCTCTGCAGTAGATGTGGTTTCTGTAGATGCTTCCTGTTGTACTGCCCTGACCAAAAAATCCAAACCTGAGTCATGTCCTTCCTTGAACAAAGCTGTCTTTACCTTCTGCTTTTCATACTTTGCCTACCACATGTTCTTTTCCTTCAACCATTTAAATGCCTGTTTAGAAAGTAGATCATTTTTCCGTTTTAATCTCCATAGCTCTTCATTTAACTTTTCATTTTCCTTGAACAACCTAGTATTATCCTTCTTACTTGCCTTGTTTTCCTCTTTTAATTGTTTCTCCATGATTTTACTAATTTCTAGTTGGTCAGTTAAGTCCCTGATTCTTCCCAAATTGATTTCTTTTTCAAAATCTTGTGTAGTTTTGATTAATGATGTTGCTGTTGCATCATCATATGAAGAATCCCTCTCAAATACATCCTGTGCAATGTCATTTTCTACCTATATTCTTGTGGAATATGTGTCTACTTCCTTTTATATATCAATGGGACTTTTATTCCTAAATCTCCTAGGAATAGACATAACATATACTTCATTTTCCTGCATGGCCATGTTACTTTGCTGTTTAGCTCTAGTTCTGGGATACAAGGGTGAATTCATCAATCCTCTGTTTTCCTGCTCTACTTTATCCTGCACTTCATTAACTTGTTCATTAAACTGGTTTCTAGTCATGAACTCCCTCCAAACTATGCCTTCTGACCTCACTTGATACTCAACCAGGATTTTTATCAATCCCTGGTGGTAAATTTGTGTTTCTTTGGGCCTGTGTTCATGTATCACTATTTCAATCATTCTCAAGAGGCTTCTAAAGAGGAAATATGGCAAGTTAATCCTATCTTCTCCCTTAATATGCTGTAAAAGTCGGATATGATATAGGTGGGCAACACTATATCCTCTATCACAAGTCAAAAACTTCTGGATGACTAGAACCAACTCACCCCATGGTTCATTGAACCATTCCCTTGGTATCCCTTTAGTTCTATCAAAAGTCCCTTTCTGGTTCTTTTCAAGAAAGAAAGTCCATGCTTTCTCCTTGAAGTGCAGGCCTTTGTGATATTTTTCACATATCATTGGAAGATCTAGAGTTTGGGAAAGATATTCCTGAGTCACAGGAATAATAACATCTCCTACCCATGTTTGGTCTTGACTGTAGTTGTTTATGAAGTCCCTGGTTATCTCTTCACTATGGCCATCAAAATTTTGCAAAAAGCTTATCAATCATGCCTGGTAAAGTTTTTATATGGTTTCCTTTTTCCAGCTCTCTATTTGAAATTTGGGCTCTATTCTGGCTAACATTGTTTCTAAAAACCAGTGGATATACGCTTCTGCTGTCATTAATTTCATCTAAACAATAATAATTTACAACTACTATTCTGTCCAAAATTAAATTCTGAAATCAGAGAAGCTTACCTGCTCTTTCGCAACAATTTTAATTCAATTTCCTTGGCCTCTGTTTACCCTCTCTCTACAACAACACAGTTTTAAATACCCTGTCCAAACAATCAAACACCTGTATATCTTTGTCAACATGCTAAGTTCTGTCTGGAAAACAAAATACATATGAAAACAACATATTCATGATGGGCCTTTGGTTTTCTTAATGTATTTTTTAGGCATCATTATTATGCTGCTCCATATATGCCTAACACCCTGCATTGTGTATATAAAGTCACTAAAAACAAGCAGCGCATTTCCTCAAATGGCTCGGCCTTTATATATATGAAAACTTGAAAATCGAACAACACACTTAAATGGCTCGGCCTTATATATATGAAAACTTGAAAATAAAACAACACATTTAAATGGGATGGGATTTAAATGGCTCGGCCTTTATAGATATGATAACTTGAGAAACAACAACGCATTAAATGGCTCAGCCTTTATGAAAAATTTGAAACACAAATAGCGCGTTTAAATGGCTCGACCTTTATGAAAACTTTGTAATACAAACAGCACATCTAAATGGATCAGCCTTTTGAAAGTCTTTGTTATACCATGCATACCAATCCCCTATAACAACCAAAAAAAAACTCATAGTCTACGTGTTTGTTACATTACAGGTTGCTTTCATTCAAAACATGTAATGTATCGGCCATACAAACAATAAAATCGACCATATAAATGTATTGGCCATACAAACTATACAAAACAAAAGCAGCTACATCCAAAAACCACATCCTCAACTCTAGAAAATATTACTATGCCTCCCCTGTTATAAAAACTCTGTTTCGACTTGCAAAAATATGGATGCGAGCTTATGCTAATGACGTGTTTTGCATGCAACAAGATATGGTTAGTTTGCTGCACTGTTTCCATAACTTTCATGCTGTGATATATGCAACTATACCGATGAATCTTATCGCCTAGCCATGTATTCATTAAACTGCTGCCATCTGACCCTAGAGTTATTAATTCCTGGAGTTAATGACATAGTTTCAGCACTTTTACTTGGCTATTGACGAGCACTGAGGAGTGTTAAATGGCGCTCCGAATCCCTGTAGCTGCGTTTGGCTGACTGGTGGCAAGAGCAGGTGCGTTGGTCATTAAATAAGAAGTAGTGTTTCAACACAAATCATTGTTTGTGAACTAAGCAAATCATACCATTACCTGAGTTATCCCCAGATTTCAGTGATCAATTTGCGTTGCATTCGGGACGTTTGCCTTCTTATATCTCCACGGATCTGCTTCAGTTTTCCCTTTACTGGCTTGCAACTATGCAGCACTCAACACACAATGTTCTGAGCTATTCGGCGATGATGAAGTTGGTTTAAACAGGTGCAGGAGACCGTCGGTCAGTTCATGACCGTTTCGTGGTTGTACCGTGCACTAGTTTCTTATTGGCCACTGCAACGCATGGTGGTCTAGTTGACCAGTCGCCCAACTGCGTCATGAGGATGACCAGTTATGTATATGATTTAAACGTAGGCGCATGTCTGCTTGTGCAGTGCATAGTAAAATGGTTGACGGTCGCCATGCCACGCTGTTCATCTCGTACGCATGTGCTAGCTCGTGTTTTGTTATGCGTTGGGTTGGTGCTTGACTGGACTGTCGTTGCACTCATAACCTCCTCTACTTTCCCTACCATGTTATGAGCTCCCTGCATGTCATATGATCACTTCATTCCATAGTACCATCATATAAACCATAGTGTGTGCTATAAACTGACCTGTCGCTTCATTCACTATATATGCAATAATTTTGGACCATGTGCGAATATGCAATAACCCTTTGCCGCGTATAAATTTGACTTTGTGTTGCATGCGGTCGTATTCCATTATACATATAACTTTATTTCGTAGGACCTTATTCCATTATGCATATAGCGCATATTGCCTTGTGCCTTCATTACATATATGCACACCTTGATATTATGATTATTTACACTTATAATTTTAAAATGACCACCTTGGGTCATATTTAAAATTATCCCCATTTCTAATCGTTGAATTGTATGTGCAGGTTGAAAAATGTTGTCCTTGTTTGGTCCCATTATGCTTCTAAAGAAAAATACTTAGGGGTTAATGAATATGAAATGAGATTGGATGTTTATGGACATGGAATGAGATAGGATGTATTAGGGTTATAGGGTATGTATAAGGAATATAGGGTATAATATTTACAAGAATAGGGATGATAATAGATATCTTCAGGTACTAATTTCAACTTAACAAAAACTAAAAATTCCTAAGAAAAATTTGAATGTTTCAAGCACAAAATGACTATACATATACTCCCCTGGATGATGTTTGTACAAGTGGGATGAAATCTGTTGATCAAATGTTGTAGATAGATTGAAAAGTATAATTTATTGCTACTCCTTGTTCTGCATGCTCTGGTTCTTGAATTGCTGACTGTTGTTCAGGTCCCTCTGCAATGACTTCATGATTCAGGTCCCAACTGTTATGCACATGTTTATGAAATATGTACATGTTGCTGCTGATATTTTAGGTCCCTCTGATATGTTTGTTGAGGTCCCAACTGTTAACAATACAAGTTCCATTTGTACTTCGACTGCACAACCAAAGGTCTTGTGCAATCCTCCCCCTTGCTTGAGATTTGACTTGTCCACAAGTCAGATGTGTGTGGAGGATATCCTGCAATGAATTTTTGTGAGAACAGTAGAAAAAGAAAAAGGAATTCATAGAGTCCAAGTTGCCTTGGTTTTTGCCTATGAATTCGTGTTTACTTCGTGCCAGTTTCCTGGTTTTCACTAGAAAACAATTTATTTTTATTATGTTGTTTTTTTAGTGTTTTTTTATTTGTTTTTGTTTTTGTTTTTTTTTAATTTTGCTATAGTACTGGAATATGGCTGAGTCTGTGGTGCCATGATTTCCATTTTCGTATCTTCTACCAGTTGTTTCATAAATGCTTCCTTGCTAATAGGCTTGTTATAAACTTTGAGCCTATGTCCGTTTACCGAAAATGATGTGGATTCCTGGTCAATTGTCCTGATCTTGACTGCTCCATTGTGAAAGATTTCTTCGATTTCATATGGGCCTAGCTAATGTGTTGTGAATTTGGCTTTGAAATATTTGAATTTGGAGTCGAACAATAGTGCCCAGTCTCCCTTGTCAAATGTCTTGTTTTTGATAAATTTGTCGTGCCACTTCATTCTTTGTTGTTGTACCATTTTGGTATGTTCTATGGCCTGCTGACGATGCACATCTAGTCGATTTAATTCCATGATCCGCTGCTGTTGTGCTTCAGACAGGTCCAGTCCTAGTTCGGCTGCCAGTTTGTATGTATGTGTCTGAAACTCTATGGGTAGTAAGGCCTCTTTTCCGTATACCAACTGGTATGGGCTAAAGCCAGTTGTATTTTTCCATGTGATTCTATAGGCCCATAGTGCATCCCTTAATTTTTTAGACCAATATTTTCTGTTCATCTGTACTATTTTGGTCATGATATTTTCTAGGACTTTATTTGTTGATTCGACCTGCCCATTTTCTTGAAGATGATATGGTGTAGACTTCCTGTGCTTGATCTTGTATTTCTCTGTAAGATCTCGTACCAGCTTTGAAGTAAACTGTGCTCCCTGATTTGTTACAATTTATCTAGGTACCTCGTATCTTACGAAGATTTCTTCAAAGAGAAAGGTGACCACTGTATTTTCTGTTGCTCTGGTGACTGCCTTTGCCTCCACCCACTTGGTGACATAATCTGTACATACTAAGATGTACCTCTTGCCATTTGATGGTGGATTGATAGGTTCGACAAAATCTAGCGCCCATTGCTCAAATGGTTCTATGAGGACTTGTGGTTTGAGCGGCATTTCATCTGATACTATTGGTCTCCCCGTTCTTTGGCAACTGTCACATTGCTTGACATATGCCTTGGAGTCTTTGAAGATGGCTAGCCAGTAGTAGCCTAATTGCAGCACCTTGTAGGTTGTTCGTTTGTCTGCAAAATGACCACCACATGGTTCATCATGACATGCTTTCAGGATGTCTAATATTTCATCTTCTCGCACACATTTTCTAATTATCAAATCTGAACCAGTATAAAACAAATCACCATTTACCCAACTATATCTAGAGCTTTCTCTAACAATTTTTCGTTTTTGTTTCTTAGAGAATTGTGTTGGAAACTTCCCAGAAGATAAATAATTTGCTATGTCTGCAAACCATGGTGTTTTCACTGTTATTGCAAACAGGTGTTCATCTGGAAAGTTGTCTACAACTGGATTTGGATTTTTGGGTGAATGTATGCGGGACAGAAAGTCAGCCACTTGATTTTATTTGCTTGGCTGGTCTTGTATTGTAATGTTAAACTCTTGCAATAACAATAACCATCTTGTTATTCTCCCATTGGTGATGGGTTTATTCATCAAATATTTTATTGTTGAATGATCTGTATGAATAAAAACGTGGTAACCTGTTATATAGTGCCTGAATTTGTTTACTGCATGTACTACGGCTAACATTTCTTTTTCTGTGACTGTGTATTTCAATTCTACAGGTGTTAAGTTCTTGCTTATGAAGTATATTGCATAATTGAACACATTTTCTTTCTACCCAAGTGAGGCACCTATCATGGTATTAGATGCATCAGTTGAAATATGAAATGGCAAAGATCAGTTTCACCCACGGAGAATGGGTGCAACTGATAATTTTTCTTTTAATATTTGAAATGCATTTTGACAACTATTTGTCCATTGAAATTCAACATCTCGTGCTAATAGTTTGAACATAGGTTGGGCTATTTTACTAAAGTTTTCAATGAATCGTCTATAGTAGCCTGCATAGCCCAAGAAACTTCTTACCTCTTTTTGTGTTGTAGGTGGCATTAAGTTAACTAGTGTTGGGTTGTGTTATATTCTTTTCACATAGTTAATAGGGGGTTTGACGGGTACCCGTAGCCCCACTTTACGGGGTATGGGGCAGCGCCCCAGAAAATTTTGGTTTTGGATCCTATGTTAGATTGGGCGGACCCACCTATGGTTTTGTGCATGATTTTCGCACATGTTTTCTGGACGCGATGGTTTTCGGCCTGTGGTATTGGATGCTTCGGCATGTATAAATATGTATCGTAACATTAAAAGGAACAAAATGAAAAATCAAGCTGGTAGTCCCGGTTTTGGGATCCAGTGGGAAATCTCTGTGTATATGTGTTTTATGGGTGATGCTCTCGCATTTTTATTTTTCCTGTGATTTAGAATTCGTATGCAGGTAATTTTTGTACGAGTTTAAAATCTACATTTGGTATCAGAATTGTTTTGGCTTCAAGGGGATGCCTTTGTTGCTGAGGGGTTTTGCTCGGGCCTGTGGTAGACCCTGTTCAGGGGAGATTTGCGAGATCGATTCTGGTGGTGAAAGAAGATGGCGAGCAGCGGAAAGATAGAGATTGAGAAGTTCAATGGTCAGAGTTTTGAGTTGTGGAAACTCAAGATGGAGGATCTGTTGGTGGATAAAGATCAGTGGATTGTGGTAGATCCGCGTACTAAACCAACGGGAGTGACCGATGAAGAATGGAAGAAGTTGGATCGGAAGGCAACGAGCACAATATGATTGTGTGTCTCAGATTTAGTATTGTTGAATGTATCAGGGGAAGTTATGTCGAAGGCTCTGTGGGACAAGTTAGGGACTTTGTACCAATCTAAGTCTCTGGTGAATAAACTATTCCTGCGGAAAAAGTTGTATAACCTGAGGATGAAAGATGCAGACTCGATGACAGAGCATCTGAATGCGTTTAATACTGTGGTAAGTCAATTATCATCTTTTGATATTAAAATTTCAGATGAAGATAAGGGCATCAGTTTGTTGTGTTCTCTACCAGATTCGTGGGATAGTCTGGTTATTGCAATAGGTAGCAATGCAACTGCTTTGTAGTTTGATGAAATAGTCTCAGCCTTGTTAACGGAGGAGATGAGACAGAAAAATATGGAAAACCAAAATGGTGATGCCTTGTCTGTACGAGGATGGTCCTATAACAAAAACAAAAATAAGTCATCGAGTGGGAGATCTAAATCTAGAGGGAGATCTAAATCTCCAGGAAAACCTATAAAGGTGGTGTGCTAGAAATGCAAAAAGGAAGGGCACTTAAGAAGAAAGTGTAAATCTAAAGCTCCTGATAAAGGAAAGGGATCTAATGATTCTCCTTCTACAGAGGTGAAAACCACCTCAGATGAAGGTGGGGATGTGTACTTGGCTTCTTCAAGTACACATGTAGATTATGATGCATGGTTGATTGACTCAGGTGCATCCTTTCACTTCACTCCCCATAGAGAGTGGTTCTATGAGTATGAGAAATACGATGGTGTTGATGTCTTCTTAGGAGATGATAGGAAGGCTAGAACCATTGGTCGTGAAAAATAAAGTTGAAGTTGCAAGGTGGAAGGGTTAGAACCCTTCCGGGTGTTCTACATATTCCTACATTGGCTAGAAATCTGATTTTTATAAGCAAGTTGGATGATGCAGGTGTAAAGACAGTGTTCGAGAAGGATACCTGCAAGATGGCTTGAGGAGCACTGGTATTGATGCGGGGAGTTCGGATTGGAACTTTGTACAAGATGTAAGGTAGCACTGTTTTTGATGGGTGCAATAGTTCTATGGTTCCTGAAAGTGGAGCAGAAAATCTAGTGGTCTCTGGAGAGAAGACCATGCCGTGGCATCAAAGGCTTGGACATATTAGAGAGAAGGGCCTTCGAATACTTCATGGTAAAGCTATGGTAGAAGGTATGAGTAATAGCTCTCTAGATTTTGATTTCTGTGAAAATTGTGTATATGGGAAGCAGAATCGGGCGAGTTTCCCCTTTGGTGGTAAGAGGACGAAACAAATATTAGAGCTTGTGCACAGTGATGTGTTTGGACCTGTGAAAGTTCCATCACTAGG